>CAMOHE010055124.1:39447-111250 GCA_946598075.1 Artocarpus hirsutus
GGACCCCTCCCTTAAGGAATATGTTGATGACCCATCCTTATAGGTTAGACACAATTTGTTGTCTACTAGCTCTTGTAAATACTTCATATTGTGCGAGCAAACCTTCTCCTCAAAGGTAATCCGTTGAGCAATTTCATAAGGAATACCAACTTCATTGACTGCTTTATATGTGTCACCAGTGATCACAGATCGGGAGGAGAAGCCACAACCCTTTCTGATAAATAATGTCCTCATTTTCTCAAGCCACACTTTTCTAGAAGAATTCTTCTCTTCCTTGTTGACCCCGAATCGTGCATCTATATCACGAGACGCCTTCACAGAACCACGAACTTGAAGATACTGATTGACTGTAGATTGCAACTCATTAGCTTCAACTTCAAGGGATTCAAAATTAGGTAGACTCCTTGAACTTTTGATTATTTCTCCTTGCCTGAGAACCTTTTTTAGCATGGAGGTAGATGGATCCTAGAAAGCAAAAATTGATGGGAAAACAAAAAACATAAAGAGATTAATTAGCAAATGACCAAGAAATAAGTACAATCAAATTGTTTAGTAGTTCTCTTACCGTTGACATGATAGTGATACCATCAGAAATTTCTGGGACAGATAAACAGTTTGGAGGAACAGGTAAGTATCGAATAATATAACCGTCTTGAGGAAAAAAACCTTTACCAACAAGCTTCTTTCTACTTTCTTCAGGGATTTTCTTGAGAATTTCCATGACCTATTAGCAATTTCAACATTAAACATGTATCAAAAACAATATTTTTTTAAGCACAAACATAATCACAAACAACTGTTACAGGAAAAAAAAAGAGAGAGAGAGAGTGAGGCCTTGCACTATGTAATTTAGCAAATAGAATAGAAAATACAAAAAAAAAAAAAAAAGGAACAAGCCCTCCCCATGAGAAAGTACACATAAGTGTATATACAGACACATATTGTATGTTTGTGCACACACAAAGGACTATAATAAGGTTCCAATCGAATAATCACATTGCTAAAAGAAAATTCTCAAACTTAATGAAATCCACCAGGAGAAACAATTACACTTTAAAGGATTATCATAAATAAAAAAAAATAACACGAGCATTTGGAAGAAACCTCGCAAGGAAGCAGAGTACGTCTTAGTAGCTCCTCTCCCTGAGAACCACCATATCGAAAACCATATCTTTCCAAGAAATTCCAAAATCCCTCACGTAATTTCTTGTTAGATGGCACCTTCAATAGCAAATAACTAAAAGTATCTTTCTTAACTTCTTCAACCGATACTTGCGAGGCATCCTGTGCAAGATAGAAATGCAGTAGAAAAGCATCAAGAGAAAAACTGATATTCAGAAGTATTAAAAACTATGATATCGATAGGAATTGAAATTTTTATCCATGATATACGTAGCTTGGCTATCTACCAAGATTTAACACAATTAAAATCTTGCTTCATTTGATGGGCAAAAATAGTAAAAATAAAAAAAAATAACAAAAAATAACACCACTACCACCAACAACAACACAAAGTTATGCAAATCCCTTGGACATATCACCAAAGTTGTGTTATAAAAAAAAAAAAATCCATTCATTACCAAAGAATAATAACATCTAAATAATGTAAAGAAAAATGAATCATTAAATACAAATGTTAGATAAAATTTTGAAATTTGCAAACCAGAAACTAGATGTTGAAATATGCTGGAAGACAACAGTAAAATCAATGGACATATCCAATAGCATATACCCTTATATGTGCAGTTAATTATTCTTCTCAGTAATTTTAACCGGGAGAAAGAGAGAGTTAAGACTAAGGAGTGACACAATATCTTTCATACAAGCCCAATGAAAAAGAATCAAAACAATTTCATACAATGACAAAACACAGCATACTTCCAACTCAAAACGAGCAGAAAAATAGTTTAACTACTTATACACACCTGACAGCATGAAGCTAACAACTGTTCAGCGATACCAGCGTTCTTGACTGGAAACTGAAATGCATGGAACCCAGTTAGAACAGGAATAATATCTATAACAAGTAGTCTTCAAATCTTAACGAATGTATATGATCAAAAAGACTTAAGTGACAACTAATGACTGGAAACCTAGCAATGTATTCCCTATAGTACAAACATGAATCACCAGGAAGTGAATTTATAAATTTCCAATCGTAGCCTTTTAAACTTTTTTGTTCCCCTTTCATAGTACAAAGCTATAACACGAGGTAACTACAAAGAAGACATAAATGTAATTAAATGAAAATAAAACAGAAAGCATCTCTTTCACAGAACTACCATAATAATAAAAGATCCTCCTGTTTTCAAACTACGATTATGTGCTGACCCAGTTTGCATGCGCTAGAGATCCCTGATGCTAGATGTACCCTCTACTCACTTATTAAAGAAAGGAAAACAAATAGCAATAGAAGAACGATCCAGATAATAAATAGTTAAAGGAGATTTTACGCTGTTTTCTTCTTAATAATATATCATATTGTACAAAATAATGACACTACAACAACCCTCACAAAAGTGGAAAAAAAAGCCGGGTATTACCTTGTTCTTCTTCATTTTTAAGCACTTCAAGCACAGTAAGCTCAACAGTCTCTTCAGCTCACTTACGTGACTGGGATGATATATCGGTATCGGTAACTCAACATATCCAAAATGACCTGACCAAAAATATAAATGTTACTTTTCCCGAACATATGCTATGTAATCAGTATATGTCACTTAACTCTTTTTCTTCTTTTCTAATAAGTATTGAAGTTCATTAAATCATTAAAATGGAAGCATTTTAATTGCAGATTAGTTCTTTTAAAATAGGACTTTTTTACACAAGATAAGAAACACAAGGACGAGGACTGGCTAAGTACCTTCACAGTTTCCAGGGTCAGAAGTACCACAAGATTCACATCTTCCAAATTCTAAGGGCAGGCCAAGGTAAGGGTTTGACAGTTGCGTAGCATGGCTTATAGATGACCCACTAACAGATGCTGTACACTGCATCCAAAATAAATAAATAAATTAATAAATAAACAAATAATTATGATCATGCTTTAGTTTTAACATTATTAAAGTATGCAAAGATGCATTATCTTTAAAATGTGCAAATATTTAATTAAGCACCTACTTAGCAGAGAAATCTTCCATAATAAAACTATTTTTGAGTATATTGCTGCATACTCAATAACGAGGCAGAAATTAAAGAGCAACTAGAAAGAAAGTTGCTTCCACTTACAATTTCCCGATGACTTGCCAAACCAAATCTGATTCCTACAATCTCCCCCTCAGAAATATCTGAGAAATTGGTTTCCTCCATCTATAACACAAAATAAAACACCTTTTAGAAGAAAATATCAATAAAGCCATAGCCCATATGGGAATAGGATAATCCAAAGTAGCCCAAACTCGTGAATGGCATCAGCATAAGAAAGGACAGGTTCACAATGTAGAACTTTAGCCCATAACAAAAAATGTAGAAAGCATTTTCACTGATGGAACAGTATGTATGATTGTGCATCAGAGGAAAGCTTAATCCAGTACTAGCATAAACTACTAACTTCTTTAAAATGATCAAATAGCAAGTTTGCATAGTACAGTAGTCAAGCTATTAAAAATAATGGTCACATTTTGCCACAAAAGAACACGACGAAGAGTGACAATCATAATTTGGTTTTTTAATCCCAGTATAAAGATGAACACTCCTAAAAAAGTAAAAGGGAAAAAGTTGTTCAACGACAATTAGGTGCATTAACGAGTAAAACTTGAGCTCTCTTGTCACGAAAATCATTTTGTTTGACATCAGTATTGTTGAACCAAATAATTTGCATAGTCTAAAACCTGAAAAAAGGTCTGCCCAGTTGAACACTTACAAAATGACAATATTGTGGTTACTTGTTGTCTAAAGAGTCTTAAAAAATTGTGTTTGCATTAATTTATTTACCAAGAGATTTAGCAATTCTTCTTCTTCAGCTATGTGTCTAACTGTTGTGTGCATGAGCCAATCTGTTTCTTAGAAGATTGAAGATAGGATATTGCTTTTAGCCTTCTTAATTAATATTTTCAGGGAAAAATAGAATGGGCTACATTTTCCTTCACTTTTCTCAGCTACCAAACGCTCAAAAGAAACATGCAAAAAGAGCAAAAGTAAAATTACCTGTGTCATCGTTCACCTTTTTTTTTTTTTTTACTTCAAAGAGTAACTACGAGAAAATGTCCCCACGCAGAGTCCTTGCAAACAGATGACATGGCAAGCATACTCAGAACCATAGCGTAAGAAATAAAAAAACTCTGTTTGGTTACCGAGAAAACGAAAAAAAAAAAGGATTTGAAAAGCCCCAAAGCCAACCATTTTCTTTCTCTGTGTTCAAAGAAAATAACCAGAAAACCCCTTTTACCAGCACTTTAATTTCTCACTTTCTCGAGAACCAAACGCACCAAAATGGAAAAAAAAAAAAAAAAAAAAAAAAAAAAACCCTCCACCAAAGAAAGGATTAAACAAAACCCCAATGCAAATCCATTTTCTTCTTTAGTGTTCAAAAATAAGACAAAAATACTTAACCAAGAAAATAAACAGTAAACCCGTTTTACCAGCACTTTCATTTCTCACTTTCCCAGCAACCAAACGCACGAACAACCAGACTGCAAAAATTTATCCCCAAAAAAAAAACATAAGTTAAACATAAAATATTTCAGCTCCTACGTCCTCTGGACTGCAAGTCGTTAAACCCTAAAAACCCAAAATTACGCTCTGCCAAAAAAAAAATCTAAGCAAATGGGTTTTCGGCAAAGAGTTGAACAAAGATTCTCAAAGCTTTTTTTTCCCCTTTTTTTAGAAAAGAAAAAATTGGGCGTACCAAGAGATTGAAAATGTCTGTACCCTTCGTTTTCCTTTCTCTGTTACTTTCCGTTAGGAGAGAGAAAGGAAAGAGAGAGAGAAAAAGGGAAATGGATTTTAGAGGGGAAATGGTTTTTGCATGACTCAAATTTGTGAGCAGGTGAAAGAAAAGAGAGGCATTTGGAATCGCACTGGTCACTCTGGGCTAGTGAGCTTCCCTGGCATTAAAATTACTAGATTGTCCTCATTGACCGTATACCATGGTGGGGGTATTGTATTTGGTTGGTCGGCAAATGGAGGGCATAATGGGGACTGCGTTCCAAGTGCCCCAGAGTTATTGGGGTGAGGGAAAAGAGGAGAAGATTTGAATTATTTTAATTTCATTTGTATGATTTGAATTACTATCCGAATTAATATTTAGATATGCATTTAAAGTATTGATTTGGAGAGGAAATAAAATTAAAATTTGTATTTAGATAGATAGTAGAAAAAGGTTTTGATTTATTAACAAATCTAACAAAATCTTATAGGATGTTTAGGAAAGTAGTTTAAACTATCATCTTAGGTTTGAAAATTATAGCATGTGAAAGCTTTACATTGTAGTTTTTTTATTGTAGCTTTTTACTGTAGCATGTGAGAGCATTACACTATTCACAGCTAAAACCAATCTCCAAACACCCTATTAATGTTTATGATATTAAAAAAAATATAATATAAATCTTGATTTATTTATCTTTTCTTTAGGAACGTAATGAAAGAAGAATCGTTTCAATCGGACATCAAATGAAGAATTTATGATTTTTTTCCATAAATATAGGGACAGAATTGGGAATTTTATTGTAGCAAACTGATTCAAGTCCAAAGAGTTCATGGAGGAGTAGAATTGTAAAAACTTAGGGTTCATTTAGTAAATAGATTTGAATTGTATTGATTTGGATTGTTTTGATATGAGTTGTGTGATTTGAATTATGTAATTTGAATTGTTATTTCAATTGACATTTGGATATATATTTAAAGTGTTAATCTAGATAAATAATAAAATTAAAATCTGTATTTGGATAGAAAGTGTAATAAGTTTTTGATTTATTAACAAATCTAACAAAACATTAATGTTCATGATATTAAAAATATGCAATGTCGATCTTAATTTATTCCTCTTTTCATTAGGAACATAAGAAATAAGAATTGTCTTAATCGAATATCAAATAAATAAGTTATAGTTTTTTTTTCCATAAATATATGATAGAGAATGTGAAATTTTACTGTAGCTAACTGATCCGAGTTCAAAGAGTTTAAGGAGGAGTAAAACTCTGTAAACTTGGATTCAAAGAATTCATTTGATTTGACTTTTAAAGGGAGACAAATATCTATCTAAAGGATTCTTTAGACTCTTTAAAGAATTCATTTGATTTGAATTTTAGGAAAAACAAACATCTATTTAAATGATTCTTTGAACTCAGAGTCCAAAGAATTATTTTAATATGCCAAACAAATAGGCCCTGAGATTCAAATAATTCACTTGAATTGAATTTTGGGAAAAACATACATATATTTAAAGGATTCTTTAGATTTAAAATCCAAAGAGTTAGTTTAATATGCCAAACAAACGAGGCCCATAGTGAAATGATATTTTACCAGCTAAGTCTTTAGTCTTTACCACGTCTTTATTTGGCACCCACAATTAGAATTGCTATTATTTAATTTCAATCAAGGTAGTAACATAACTAATACAATATTGTTTTAATATGAGACTTATATTGCTTGCTATAAAAGGATACTATTATTATATATATTGGTTCTGTTTCAAATATTATTTTATATACTCATTACAAACAATATAATGAAGTACATAAAAACTACCACAAAACATAATAAAGTATACACAAACTTCAGGTGTCTTTAATACTAAAAGAAGTTTTTAGCTGATTGGAAAGCATTTTCTTGGTTTCGATCTTAATCTAAATAATACATCTGCCAAGATATTACCCTTAAATAGTTTGGATGTGCCACTTATATGTTTCTTGATCTCTTCCTATTGTTAATCCATAAACTAAATATTGTTGATTTATCTAACTTAATGAGTAGCCTTCATAGAGTTGTAATGATTTCTCAACACCAATTTATGATAGAGTATGCACAAGTATATCGATAAAGTCATATTGGTTTTGTAATTTTGAACTCATCCTCATTTGAGAACCATAAAAAGAATTATAACCATAAGAATTTTTGTTAATTCCAAAGCTTATAGAGTCAAAGCTTAAGGGTAACAGAATCCTTATCTGTTTAGCTCATTTGAATTGTACCATGTTTTCTTATGTGTTGTTTTATAATTGCCCCAATACCCTCACTTGTTGCCCTATAATCATGATCTTTATATTGTGCAACATACGTAAATTTATCTTCTCTAGTGAATGGACTTAAGGATATTTGATTAGACATTGTACTTCCTTTCCTTTCATAGTTTCTATTATCATTATCATCACCATCCCCACCACCGTCATCGTCAAGTGTCGTCAAAATCATAACAAAATTTCCGTGCTCCATGAAGAACAATAATAAGAACTAGTATATAAAATAGTAAAAATATAGTACACACATCTACGTATAACAAGGCATAAGGCTTTGTAGGAGACTTGTGAACTATTCATTTTAAAAGTAAAAATTATTTAAAGACTAAATAACTCTTAACAAATACTTTTTAATAGTCTTTCGGCTCAAAATATTTGTCACATTTTATTAAAAAATAATTTTTTAAAATAGTCCGACAAAATTGACTTTTATGCACAAAAAAAAAATCTCAGCCTTTTTGGATATTTTGTGGAAATTTTTGGGAATATCATGGATTTTCACGAATATTCACCGATAGGATATTTGTCAACACTGTGAATATTTTACGGACATCTTGGAAGAAATATCTTTACCCTCCATATCTATATCGAGAATTCAAAATATTGACATTATCATGGAAATATCAACTATATCGTGGATATTTTCATCCTTGGTGGTGATTAATAACCTGTGTGACAAAGTTGGTTTTCACGAACTTTTCAGTTAAGAACAATATAAAGCTCTCACATGCTACAGTAAAAAAAAAAAAAATTGCTATAGTGTAATGTTTTCATATGCTGCAGTATTTATAGTTTAAACTAATAGTTCTAACCACCATGTCAAATACTCTATAACGCCATTGGAACCTTATCTCACACGTAAAACTATTAATAGAGTATTTGGGAGCATTAGTTCAAACCAAATAGTTTAAAGTTGCTTTGGTTAAAATTTGTTATAGCATGTGAGGGCATTATATTGTAGCTTATTTTTCTTTGACATTATAACACGTGAGAGCTTTACTTTATAGCAACCAAAAGTTTTAGTTAAAATTAAAAATGTCAAAAGCCCTTTAAGCCTTGTAAAATGCTACAAGTGGAGTCCACAGCCCTTGAAGTAAAAGGGCCAAAAAAAAAAAAAAAGAATGTGGGTTCTACTATTTATGAGGAAAATTAAAGAGTTAACTTTACTTTTGGTCCCTAAACTATGCAACTAGTCCTATTTTAACATAAATTTTAAAAATGACAAATTACTCTCTTAAATTATGCCAGTTGTTCTATGTTATCCCCTAAGTTTTAAAACGTGACACATGACACCCATGAACAATACAATTTGTCTTATTTACACTATTAAACTTTAAAACGTATCAAATCATATTCCCAAACTATGGAACTTTTCTAATTTTAATCCTTCCGTTACTAAATTTGTTACCATTTTGAGATCTTGGCTTTATAATTGTTTTCAACGTATATTTTGGACACAAAATCCTTAAATTTTGTTTATCCATGATATAAATTTTACTACTTTTTAATTTTTTTGTAAAAGTTTTATCGAATTTCCCACTTAAATGAGCATGTATTAAAGTGGTGTTGCAAATTTTTTTGACATTTTGAATGTCTTATATTGGGTTTGTGTTCTTGTGAAATAAAATGAAAGCTAAATTATAAACACATTAGAGATAAAAGCACATGACTTATAAATATGAACGAATTTCACCATAACATAAAAAATTAAAAGGCATATATATAAATAATGATCGAAGTAAATACTACAGGACGTATAATGAATGCATTGAAAATTATATATATAGGGAGGTTTTTTCATCCCTTTGGAAAGATATCCCTATTGGGAATATGCTAATTTTAAAGCATGTTTTGTATGATATTTTACGGTTTGAATAAGTTAAATAAATTGATGATTTTATTCATTACATATTTATTTATTTGAATAAACCAAAGCTCTGATTATGTTGTATTTATTTACAAGATTTACATAACCAAAAGCATGTTTGCAACTATAAATCTATTTGGGCGTTTTATTTATGAAAGTTATAGTGAAGGCCACAGATAATTGATTTGTACAATCAATTGTAAGTCATTGGTGCTAAGTGGAGTATCGAATGGATTGTAAATAAGATTTAATTTTAATGATCGTTTTAATTAAATATTATTGGTGCTAAATATATTAATGTTCTTAATCCTGAGTTTACTATAAAAATCATATGCTTGGAATTAACATTTCTTGAATTACTCTAGAGTGAGAATTCAGATTATGATTCAATAGCCCCTATAATTTGGAAACATAATTCTTTGTACTGTGATTAACTAGTACAACAATATATAAAATTCCCCTTAAGTTGCAAAAAGTGGTTGATCACTTGAAACTTTGGCCAAAGTATTCTCATTAGAGAATCAACATATTAGATTATATTGGGGTGATCAATAAAGTGACTAGCAAGTTTAAGGTAAATATGTAATTTAATTAGGTAAACGGTCATACTAATTAAATTATGGAAATTAAACAAAGAAGCATGATATATGATTAGTGTGCCACGGGTTACATTTTTATGTGTAAAAATATAATTTTATTTTCAAAAATTGTCTATATTATTTAGAGTACAATTTCACGTCTATAGTGAAATGCCTCTTAAAATTAATATCTAATTTATTATATCAAAGTGGTGATATTGGATTGAATTGAATATTGAGAGTCAAATAATATAAGCCCATAAGATCCCTACAGCAGCTTATACGAGTGGTTATATAAGGTTGTAGCTAATAAACAATTATGAACTTTGTGTATTAATGAGATTATCTTATTACTAGTATATATATATGTATTAATTCAAACCTTATTTAGTGAACTATGTTCAAACCCACTGTGCCTTATCTTAGTTTTAATAATGAGATTATCTTATTACTAGTATATATATATATATATATATATATATGTATTAATTCAGACCTTATTGGGTGAATTATGTTCAGACCCAATATGCCTTCTCTTAGTTTTAATAATGAGATTATCTTATTATTAGTGTGTGTGTGTGTGTATATTAAAGATAGAAATTGCATAGATATTATGAGTTATTCACCCTCTGGTTTAGCACTATATATGTATATTTTCATTGGAGATGGGATTTGTTTTGCTTCCCACCGTGTATTACACGATATTATATTGTTTATCTAGCAATCCCAGTGTACTACACGATATATTATTCAGTATTCATCTACCTAATTCTCTCACCTGTGGCATAATTAATTCACATAGAAATATAATGTGTTTTTATGCTTAAGTATTTTTGGTGTAACTCGAGAGAGAACACTAAATACGATAGGGAATTAGGCCATCAACATAGTATAAGATCACAATAGTATGTTTAATTGAATAGGATCAGGTTGATTTTAGTGAAATCATAACCCCCAACGTTTTGATTTATTTATTTTCTATTTTAATTTTAATTCTCTTTTTCAAATTTTCTTTTCTTTTCTTGTATTTTTAGAATTCACATTTTTTGTCATTCAAATAATTGGAGGGTCAAAATAATTTTAGTGGTTGATAGAAATTAACATAATCCTTGTAGGAATGGTATTTTAACTCATGACTTTATTACTTGTTACGATTACATGTACTTACGTATTTGAAATTTTCACAACAAGTTGTTGGCACCATAACCAGGGATTGTTTTGTTTAATTTTTGTTAATATCGATACCAATTAGCTCTAGAATTAGTTTGAATATTTTCTTTATTTTCTTTAAATCTCATTGAGGAAATTTGAAAAATGTATCATAGTAGTCAAATCTTTGCGACTTAATGATCCCATGTATTATATTAATCTACATTAATGGATATAAATATGAAAGATAAGCCTGTGGAGTTCTAATTCTATTTTTAAATTATTGATGCACAAAAACTAGTCCAGAGTCAGCAATTAGGTGTAATTGGCATTCACAAACACACTCAGAGGGTTTTAAGTAGGATAGAGTTAACATTTGGAGTAAGATTCTACACGTTCATTACGTTTAAAGTTTTTCTTGAGCCACATGTTTTGTGAAAATTTTGAGGCCAATTTGTTCATCACACCAACTCGTTACTTATGTTTTCTTGTGTTTTTAGTTTTAGTTTTCTTTCTTTTGCTCAAGGACAAGCAAAATTTTAAGTTTGGGGATGTGATAACTCTATAAAATAGAATTATTTTACCACATTCTTATGTACAAAAATGCCTTTGTTCTTAAGATCTTTATTTGTTTTTATCTATTTTGCTTTGTTTTAATTAATTTTGTTTTATTTTTAGTTTTGTTTGATTTTAGTTTATTTTGTTTTAATTTAATTTATTTTTATTTAGTTTGTAGTTAATTTTGTTGTGTTGAAAAGAGTTTAATTCTCAAGTGTGCATTTAATTAAGTAAGATTTTGGTAAAAATGTAATAAAAATTGTGTAGTTTGATTTTGAAGAGAAAAGAAAAGAAAAATAAATGAAAATTTAATTTAATGTCTAATTGAGTCGTGGTTGTTGGATCAAGAAGATGAATGGCACAGATCACATGCGTGTGACACACACACTCAAGATTGGGGCGTGGCAGACAAGGCATAGCAGTAGAACAGTTTTGTAGGGCCCATTTAGATTTGAACTAATTTTTACTAAGTTTTAGTACATTCCAAGACTTGATTGAATGAATATGAGATTTCTTTCCTTCTATATTGGCTGAAAATGTGTAAAAGAATGGAGAAAAGGCCAAATCAAATGTAGCCAAATGAAAAAAATCTTCTCAGCATGGATTTAGTGCTCATTACATGGAGAGCACTTAATTGCATCTGAGTAAGATTGTGATTCTCTTGTAATTTTTTTATGAAGAAACTTAGTCTTTATATAGCTATATAAGGCGTAGAGGAGAGATGTTGAAGACATCCAAAGCTTCTAAGCTCTAATAAGAAAAAAATGTTTTTGTTTCTTTTGAGTGTTTATTAGTGTGAGAGTGTTGTGAGTGTGGAAGGAGGGCTCACCAATGTGACAAATTTGGGTTCTTTCTAAACTCTCTTGTATTTATTTAATGTTTATTTTAATGTTAATATTTGTGTGGTGTGCTATCATATTTTAGTTTTATTTTTGTTGAGATTGTGATCTAACTTTAATTATGAACATTTTATTTAGTTAAACTATATTATTATGAAATTCATAATTATGTTGAGAATTTATACTGTACTTAATGCTTTTAATTAGCTAGTCACTAGTTCGATGATTAAATAAACTATAATGAAATCGAGAGGAGATTTGTGATTTAAGAACATCGTAATGCATGTTAGATGGAGATATACTTGCATGGTATGTATGGTTACAATGAGAATTAACATAGATCATAATAAACTTAGGCATTATTAACTCACATAGAGATATAGTGTGTTTTTATGCTTATGAATTTTTGGTGTAACTCGAGAGAGCACTGAATACGATAGGAAATTTGACCATCAACATAGTATGAGGATATCACAATAATATATTTAATTGAATAGAATCGGATTGATTTTACCCAACATTTTGATTTATTTATTTTCGATTTTAATTTTAACTCTCTTTTTAAATTTTCTTTTCTTTTCTTGTTTTTTCAAAATTCACATTTTTTATCATTCAAATAATTTGAGGGTTAAAATAATTTCCGTAGTTAATAGAAATCAACACAGTCCTCGCAGGAATATACTTTAACTCATCACTTTATTACTTATTACGATTACATGCACTTGCATATTCAAAATTTCCACAGCATCTAGCTTCCGTTGAAGTGTTTATAATAGAAAGGAAATATTTTTTAAATTTAAAAAGGCTTATTTTCAGATTTTCTATATACATAAAGGCTTATTTTCAGGATTTGTTCTTAGCAATTGGTATCGGAGTGGACATGTGGCTAATAAAATGATTAATTTTTCTTGTCTATTTGTAGTAGATGAGTGCTACTAAAATTATTTATCATGATGTGATGATTATAATGGCTTATTAATTTTATGGTAGATAATAATATTTTGTTTACCCCAATCCATGGTAGAGTTTTGCTTGTAATACATTATAATTGGATTTGTAACAATAAGGGGTGGTTTATCATCAATATGTTCACTCTTTTTTTTTCTTTTATCTAATTTTTAGAATTGATGTACACTTCACATGGGGTGTAGGAAATTACTTTATAATTTTTTGTAACTGCCGATAAAAAGAGCGTAATATAAAGGAAGCTATCAGTTTAGTAGACAAGTGGTTTACTCACTAGGCTTAACTGGTTTACTTTGCTAGTGGGATTGATTTTGCACTCCAATAATTAGCTGGTATACTAGCTGGGTTGGACTAGTTTACTTAGCAGATTGGGTTGGTTTATAGGCCCAATAATTCGCTATAGTGTTTCGGGTAGCCTTGTAGCTCACAGCGCAAGAAAGGAAAGGAAGAAAAGACCCAAGATGGCCCAACAAGCAAAAATTAATGAAGAAAGAGGAAGATTAAAGCTATATTTTTGTAATAGGCTTGTACTTTTGTTTTTCTCTAGGAACCCATGGATCGAGGATGTGTAATGTATTATTCAAGTTGCCATATGTGATGATATGCCATTTAGAATAGGAGGTACCACTCTATGCATCATGAGATCAATTTAACAATTATGATTATTATTATTGTTTAGGTATTACATGACTTAAAATAATATTGGATTTGTCTAGATAATATTATTTTGGAAGCATGTAATTAACAATAGGATTTTAATTGGAAATAATTGTTAACATGAATACCAAGTTTAAAGAAAAATTCATGTTTTTAAAAAATTGAGTAGGAGAGGGTTAAATAAATTTATGCCCACGGCCTCCATTAATGGTTCATATATAAAAGGTATATATTTTGAACACATACTATGGTGGGTCTCCCTACAGAAAATATATATCAACTTTTATTTGATTGAACTATAAAATCGTAATGTGATTTATTAAAATTATTTATCCTACAATATTAATTTTAATGGGTTGTATTAAGATTTTGATTAATGGTTGTGACAACTAAAATCTCTTTATTATTTTTCCTCGAGGAATGAAACAAAGGTAATTTAGAGCCAAACGATAATGGTAGTTAATCTTTAAGGATAACTAATTGGATTAGTTTTGAAGGATTTAATCCAGTAGATACTAGGTCTAGTTACTAATAAAATGTCCACCCTACGACGAAATATTAGAGTAAGACTAAATTATCGTTATAAAAAATTTGTTCATAGAGTAAAAGAATTCTATGCAAATGGCAATTTTATTGTTGAAATCAACTATTCAAATTTATTTATATGCATTTATTTATTTTTTTTAGAAAATGTCATTGTTAAGCCTTTGTCCATAATTTTGACTTAAAACAAACTCAATGGACCTAATTATACAGATTGCAAGAGAAATCTATTTACTATTCTCACTACAAAGGACCATAAGTATGTTCTTTCTAGACCTTGTCCTCTTGAGCCTACAGCAAATGCATCACAAGTTACAAAGGAGGATTTTGAGAAATAGAGAAAAGCTAATCAAATGGCTAAATGCAATATTATAGCTTCCATTTCAAATCAATTGCAACAATGACATGATTCAATGGAGAATGAATATGAAATTATGCAAAGTCTGCTAACATGTTTGGCCAAGTTAGCCATCTAGCTAGGCAAGATGCAATTAAAAAGGTGATAGTAATGAAAATGTCACTTGGCGTTGTAATTGTGAGCATGTACTTAAGATGATGGAGCATATTAATGAGGCAGAGTTAGCTAGAGCCCAAATCGATGAGGGATAGATTGATATTATACTCAGATCACTAACTGATGTATTTACCAATTTTAAGGTAAACTATGACATGTATAGAATAAATATGTCAGCAACTCAGTTTATGACTCCATACTGCGGAGTAAATTCAATTGAAAAAGAAAGGTAGTATACATTTTGCTAAAAGCTCTTCTACTCCTAAGCCTACAAGCAAGAATGGGAAAAAGAAAAAGAAATCCAATAAGAAGACAAAAGGAATGTCTAACAAGACATCCACCAAGAAGCAAGGCAAGCCTAATAGCAAATGCTTCAAGTGCAGGACAAAGAGATACTAAAATAAAGATTGCATGAAGAAATCAGGTATGGATAATTTTTTTATCCTTAAATGTTTGGTGTAGAATCTACTAATTCCTGGATTGTAGACTCATGAGCCACTAACTTTGTTTGTAATTCTTTGAGTTGGTTTTAGGAGACTAGGATGCTAAGTGAGGGACAATTCGTCTTAAGAATAAGAGTTGGTGAGGTGATGTGAGCAACAGCCATACGATCTATCATTTTATCTTTTGATAATGGAAGGACTTAATGTTTAAATAATTGTCTTTATGTTCCAAATATAAGAAGGAATCTAATTTCAGTTGGATGTTTGTAAGAACATGGATACAATGTATTTTTGATTCCTCAATAACTATTCGAAAAAACAAATCTTTTATTTGCTCTAGAACATTGAAAAATAATTTATACATAATAAGTCCTACAAACTATGTGCTTAACATTGAATTAGTTCTTGATAACCACGTGTCTAAGAAGCAAAAGGTTTCTTCAGTTAACAAATCTTTTCTTTGGTATTGAAGGCTAGGTCATATTAACCAAAATTGAATACAAAGAATTGTAAGAAATGAATTAATTGATTCATTGGATTTTGAACCATGACATTTGCAAATCTTGTTTAGAAAGTAAAATGATCAAACAACCCTTTCCTTTGAAGGGTAACTGAGCCTCTAAACCCTTGGAGTTAATACATATAGATATATGTGGTCCTATTAATGTTCAAGCTCGAGGAGGGTATGAATATTTCATCACTTTTACAGATGATTATTCATGATATGATTATATGTATCTAATGCGCCATAAGTCCGAAGTCTTTGATAAATTCAAAGAGTATCGGGCTGAAGTCAAGAAACAATTAGGTAAGCACATAAAACAACTTCAATGTGATCTAGGTGGTGAATACCTTCTTGAAGCATTTAAGGACTACTTATCTAAAAACGAGATTTTATCTCAATTGTCTACACCTGGATGTACCCAGCAATATGGTGAAGCAAAATGAAGAAACTAGACATTATTGGATATGGTTAGGTTGATGCTTACGTATTCTACCTTACTAACCTACTTTTGGGTCTTAGCTTTAGAGATAGCAGCATTTCTTTTGAACTTGGTACCATCCAAGCCAACTTCTAAGAAACCTCTAGAACTATGGAATGTTCACAAACCTAGTTTGAGACATATACACATATAGGCTTGTCTGGCACATATGCATAAAAGGAAGACATATAAGATGGAACCGTGTTCTAAGGTACATGTTTTTGTAGGCTATCTAAAAAGAACAAGCGGTGGTTTATTTTATAGTCCTATAGATAAAAAAGGTTTTGTGGCAACATATGCAACTTACTTAGAAGAAGACTATATAAAGAACTATAAGCCTCAAAGCAAGTTAGTTCTTGAAGACTTATCTTAAGACACTTTAAGTTCGCAGATTCATTAAGATCCAAAACAATTGATGATTTGGGTGATGAAAAGATCATAAGGAAATAGAAAGGTCTACCTTAATCCTCAACCAATATTAGAGCCTCATCGTAGTGGGAGAGTTACTAGAACTCCTAATCAATATCTAGGTCACCTAGGTGAAACCTTTCAGGTTATTTCATCTAAAAGTGTACTAGAGCCTACTAGTTCGATGAACCAAAGAATGATACAGATGTCAAGAAACAACAATAAATCATAAACCGAGAAATGGAATCCATGTATTCCAATGAAGCCTGGGATCTTGTAGAAGCACATGAAGGGATAAACCAAAATGGTGCAAGTGGATCTACAAGACAAAGAAAAGAGTAGACTAGAAGGTTGAAACCTTCACAGTAAGATTAGTTGCTAAAGGCTATACTTCGAAAGAGGGTAAAAATTATGAGGAGACTTTATCTCTTGTGGCTATGTTTAAGTCTATAAGGATTATCTTAATTGTTGTTACACATCTTGATTATGATATATAGCAAATGGATGTCAAGACTGCTTTTTTCAAAGGATATATTGAAGAAGACATCTATTTACATCCACCAAAAGGGTTTGTGATTGAAGGCCAAGAACACAAGGTTTGTAAACTCAAAAGATCTATTTATGGATTAAATCAAGCTTCTCGATCATGGGGCCATAGGTTTAACCAAGTAGTCAAATCTTTTGGTTTGATCAAAGTGTAGATAAGCCACGTGTTTACAAGAAAGTACAAGGTAATGCCATTACATTCCTAGTGCTTTATGTTGATGATATACTTCTTATTGGGAATGACATAGGAGTATTGTCATCTATAAAGAATTGGTTAGCAAAGCAGTTTGATATGAAGTATTTGAGAGAAACTAGTTATATCTTAGGGATCAAGCTTTTACGAGATCGCAAGAATAAAGTTCTAGTATTATTCTAAGCTGCTTACATAGATAAAATTCTAGCAAAATTTAATATGGATAATTCCAAAAAAGGTTTTTTTTTACCTTTAGACATGGAATTCATCTTTCAAATGACCAGTCTCCTAAGACTTTTGAGGAAGTAGAGAAAATTAGACAAGTTCTTTATGCCTTGGCTGTTGAAAGTCTCATGTATGCCATGTTATGTACTAGGTCAGATATTTGTTTTGCAGTGGGCATGGTTAGCATATATTAATCAAACCTAGGATCTGAGCATTGGACTGTGGTCAAGCATATACTTAAGTATTTAAGAAGAAGAAGAGATTATATGCATGTGTATTCCAGTGATAACCTAATACCACTAGGTTATACTGATTCTAATTTTCAATTTGATAAAAATTCCAAAAAGTCCACCTCTTGATATGTGTTTACACTTGGTGGTGGGGCCGTCAATTGATAGTGTGAAACAGTCATGTATTACAGATTCAAGCATGGAGGCTACGTACATAGTTGCATTTGAATCTGCAAAGAAAGCTGTATAGCTCAAGAAGTTCCTTAAAGAACTTGAAGTGGTACTTAGTGCAAAACAACTGATTATAATGCATTTGGATAACAGCGGGGTTGTGGCACAATCAAAGGAACCAAGGCACCACAAAAAGCGGAAGCACATTGAGAGGAAGTATCATTTTGTAGCAACCACTATTTTCTTTAACCGACGTTATGTAATATTGGACAATTTTATGCGTCACATGAACAAAAATATGACATAAAAATATTTTGTGTTAATATTTCAATGTGATATTTATGATTATGAAATTTATTATAAACTAACGACTTTATTTGCAGTAGATGGACTAATGAATTCTAACAACGTAAAGTGCCTAATGAATAATTATTATGATTTCTCATTTGAAAATTGTTTACTTTGAAGAATTACTTGGATTTTTATTTGTTTGGATATGATATTTTTAATCTTTTAATGTTTGGGAGATTTATTTTTAATTTTAGGAATTATTTTGACTTTAGAAGTCTTCTTGTCCAATTTTTGAAAAATTTAAACATCTTTGATTTTTTTTGGGAAAAAAATTTAAGGCTTCCAAAATAACATGTCATTTTTAGGAGCTGGTGCAAAAATGAAAAAAAAAAAGGACTCCCAAAACGACATGTCATTTTTGGAACAAGTCCGTTATGTCCCATACCGTAATCCCGGTCCGCTATGTTGGCTCCGCGGATCCACGCACAACCTTGAATGAAAACTAGGTCCATTAGTATCTAACCCCAGATATCTTAGGTTATTAAATCATCTCATGGTATCCTAGTGTGCCATTTACATTTATAAAATCATTTTATAAAGTTGAAATTTCAATCGGGGTTCAAAACGATGAAAACGGGGTGAAAAATCACAAAATTTCACCATGCCCGGTCGGCCTACCGGTCGCCTTGGTTCGGCCAACCGAACTATGCAGTTCGGCCTGCCGGAGGTCCAAGTCCGGTCGGTCGAATTTTTCCAGGTTTAGCCTGCCAGTCGGATGAATTCGGCCTGCCGAACATGAAGTTCGGCCTACCGATCTGGAAAAATTCTAGAATTTTCTAGGCACAGGTCTCAGCCTCCCTGAGCCCAAATCTTCAATTTCAACCTGTTTTCTCAATTCTCAGGCATGGGTAATAGTCATAAACAATAGAAAAACATAATAGATTACTTTTTAATGCATTAAAACAAGTTTTAAACAAGATTTTTGGAAAAATTCAAAAATGAGAAAAATTTGAGAAAAATGAAAAATCTTAATTCAAATCCGTTTTTGATGAAACAAAGTTTGTATTCTAGCTAATCTAAGTTCATCTAACCTAGATTGAAGGTTTTCTAAGCTTAGAAAAGCTTAGATTTCAAAATGCAAGAAAATTTGAAAAATTGAAAAAGTTTTAAAAATTTAAAACTTACCTTGAATCGAGTTTGTGGTTGCTCAATTACATTCTCGAGCCTTCAATCCACAATCCCGAAGCTTGAAATCAAATTTTGTTTCAAAATTTTTGAGAGAAAATGTGAGAGAGAGAGTGAAACCAAGAGAGAGAGTGAAAGAGAGCGAGAAAGATGAGCGAGAGAGGAGAGAGAGAAAATGAATGAGAGAGTGAGGTGAAATAAATAGAGGAAAAGAGAGAAAATTAGTTGCACAAAACCATGTGCAACAACATACTGTTTTCAAATAAAAACTACTTGGTATTTAACAAATCATTTTATTAAAAATCTAAAATAACAATTGAAATTAATTAAGAATAATTAAAAATTATTAAAAGAATAAAACAACAAAAACTTAAAAATTTCACAAAATGATCAAATTAAGTTTAAAGTAATCATTATGACACACTAATCTACCATTTTACATTCTAATAACATCTAATTAACTTCAGGGTGTTACAACATGCTTCATGCTTGTTATCTTGATTACAAGACAAGCTGGTGTAAGATGTTACTATTGGCAGAGTTTGCATACAACAACAGCTATTAGGCAACTATTGGGATGGCAGCTTTTGAGACGCTATATGAAAAGAAATGTAGATCGCCTATTTGTTGGCACGAAATTGGGGAAAAGAAGATGATGGAAGAGGAAATTAAAGAGAAAATGGATTTTGTCAATGAAACAACTGAAGCCATGAAAATGATTCTCAAAGGGATGGAGACTGCTCAGAGTCGCCAGAAGAGCTACGCTGACAAAAGGAGAAGGCCTTTGGAGTTTGTAGTAAAAGATTTTATGTTCATAAAGGTGGCACCGATAAAAGGAGTCATGAGATTTGGGAAGAAAGGCAAGCTTAACCCAAGGTTTGTAGGACCTTATGAAGTGGTGAAGCGGATTGGTAATGTAGCCTATGAATTGAATTTACAAGCAAATATGTCAACTATCTACAATGTCTTTCATGTCTCAATGCTGAAGAAGTACATCTTTGATATGACGTGTGTAATCAAGCCTCAAGCTGTTAAGATACAAGAAGATCTTAGCTATGAGAAGAAATAGGCCAAAGAGTCAAGTCCCTAAGGAATAAAGAGATTCTATTGGTCAAGGTGCTTTGGCATAGCCACAATATAGAAAAAGCTACATGGGAACAAGAAGAAGAAATGAAAATTAAGTTTGTTCTAAGTTTTGAAGACGAAACTATTATAAGAAAGGGAGGGTTGTAGCAACAGCTATTTTCTTTAACCGACGTTATGTAACATTGGACGATTTTATGCGTCACATGAACAAAAGTATGACTTATAAGCATATTTTGTATGACAATTTCAGTGTGATATTTATGATTATGAAATTTATTATAGACTAACGACTTTATTTGCAGTGGATGCACTAAGGAATTCTAATGGCGTAAAGTGTCTAATGAATGATTATTATGATTTCTCGTTTGAAAATTGTTTACTTTGAAGAATTATTTGGATTTTTATTTGTTTGGATGTGATATTTTTAATCTTTTGGGGAGGCAAAAATGCAAAAAAAAAAAAAAAGGACTCCCAAAACAACATGTCATTTTTGGGAACCGGCCACCCAAAACGACATGTTGTTTTGAGCAGGCAGAAATTTAAAAAAAAAAAAAATTTCCAAATGACATGTCATTTGGAACTCCTTCCCATGTTATAAGTTGTGGAATACAACTCATTCAATCCCAAATCAAATTTTTATCCATCTACTCCAATTTTTCACGTCCAAAAGCATCTAATATACCTTACAAACTTATCTAAATCATTATTCTTGAGATTAGAAAAATTATCCTATAAATGACCATGCCTTACCCATTTGCCTATGCACGATTGCCACCCCCACCACCTTCATCTTTTATGCCATTCCTTATCTTCTGCAAAGAAGGTTGAGAAGCCAGTTACCATTGTCCACAAAAGCATGTAAACAATCATTTGCCTAAGCCTCCCATGTCTCCACCAATAGCCTCCATCATTCCTTCCTTCAGTAGTAAACACTTCTCCCCACCACCACCTCATGTTCTCCTTGACTTGGCTACATTCCTCTTGTTGCAATAAGGCCACCCGTTAGACAATCACCCTTCTACAATGTTTCTCTTCCTTTCTTTTTGTCCTCTCTCCTTTGTTTGCTTCACGGCCAAGTGCATACGGGCACATTCGGCCAAGTTATGCCACCGTCATATGCAACTACTCGTGCCTTTAAACTCCACCTTCTACACTCTCAAACACTTCCCAAATGGAGAACAAAGCTTTCCTCCAAAACCAGAAGCTAAATAGACGAGTTATAGTGTGTTTAGCTGAAACCGTTGTCGAGCCTCAACGGAGATTTTGACCACATTTTGTAGTCGGTTTTCTACCTATTTTTATACCAACTTTTTACTATGATATTACGATGTTTAGAGGAATGATTTTGTATGATTTAGTGTTTGATTTTGTTTAAGAAACTAAATTGTTATGAATAATTATTTTAATCACATTTTTAGGTGAAAACCCATATTTCGAGATTTTCTGGTAAGAAATGAGATAAGATTTTAAGAAAATTTCTTTTGGGCATTGTATATCTATATGTTAGGCATCTCTAATAAAAATTTTGGATTCATATAAGCTATTTTTTAATTGTTTGAGAATTTATACTAAATGTTATTCTTGCAGTCTTTAAATTGCGTTTAAATATGATGATTTGTTTGATGATGTTATAGGATAGGTTTAATGCTAGAAAAATTTGTAAATGCTCATTTATATGTCTAGTTTTTGTTTGCAAATTTTTAGCCACATGCATTTGTTAGAATTAGAGAAATAAATCGTAGAATAAATACTACTCATCGTTTTAGTAATTTTACTTCAGCATTTTTTGTAAAAGTTGGCATCATTGAAAAATAGTTAAAATGATTCAAACGTAATGAAAATTTTTCTGGTACTATGTTCGGATGTTAAGAATGCTATGCTAAAATTTTAGAGCAACTAGAAATTTGTATGATTTTGTAAAATTCATTGATTGTTGACTGCCCACAAGTTGTTCATAATGACAGATTGTTATTGTGAGTCCTAAAGTGTAAGAAAAATAGTTATACTTGCTTAAACTTGATGAAATTAATTCTGACTATAGTTCTATAAGTATTTTATGTCCTATAAAAATTTTAAAGCTATTGGAATTTTGGTGATTTTTCTAAAATCCGTTGATTGTCACCGCCTAAACCAAAATTCCAGCAACAAAGTCATGATTTGTAAAACTTAAAATAATAGCTTAAATTGATTCAATTATGATGAAATTAAATTTGGTGATGCTTATAAATGTTTTGAATATGTGGTAAAAATTTCAAGTCTTTTCAAGTTTTATGTGATTTTTAAAAATTCATAAAATGTTAGCTATCCAGGTTACTCTTCTAGAAACTGAGTTGTGTATTGAAAAATATGAAGGTGGTGCTTAGAATAATTCAAATGTCATAAAATTTATTTTGGTGATATATGTGCATGTTAGAAATGTTGTGTAAAAATTTCAAAGCTATTGTAATTTTCTATGATTTTTATAAAAATCGTGGAGTGTTGGCTGCCAAATGAGATTATGAACCTATCATAATGGTGATAATAGTATAAGCTAGTTTAACTGATCAAGTATGGAATTACTTGTTGCAATGATGTTGAATATGAAGTTTTGAATATGTTTTTCTGCCACGAATGTTTCTTTTATTACCATGTTATAAAATTAAAGAAGTTTGAGGCACTTGAGTTGTTGGAAGTAGAAAAGAAACTATCCACTTGCGAGAGGTCGAGTAAAAATTTTTACAACTCAGGTAAGTAAATGCTCACCTGCAACATGAGTAAGAATTTCAAAAAGTTTTGAGAAATGGTATGTTTTATTATGTTATTAATGTTTATGCATTTCTCATTCAAAAGACTCATTTTACCATGGTTATGAAGAATGTCTTTTTACGGATGTTTTCATCGTTGTTTCATGATGCATATGATGTTTTCACAAAAATATATGCATATATATGTATCACATAATTAAGGCATGGCACACCCAATGATGATGATGATGTTAATGATGTTTGTCCCACAAAGTGAAGTTGTCACGTTTGGTTTAAGATTAGCTACCCCTTTCCTCTCGTGACAGCACGCCCTAATAATGTTAATTGTGCAACGCCAGGATCCTAAAGAATAAACAAATGTTTTGAATATGGTAAAAGGAAAAAGGAAAGATATGTTCTCAAAAAGTGTGCTATATGCACTATGCTGACTATTTCAAAGATGAAATGATTCATGCTATGATTAGAGTTGTTGTAATGTTTTGTGAGATTACATAATGTTCTTACTAAGCTTAATGCTTACATAAGTTAATCATGTTGCAGATTAGGTTAACGCCATAGCTATGGATGAAGGATGAAAGGACAGATGTATGTGCAAGGATGGTAGTGTTGGATCACATAGTTACGATAGAAAATAAAATTTTAATATTGCTATGTTTAAATGTTATTCCACACATGATGAGACATTTTTATAGACTTTGGTTTGTAATAATTTATGGGTTGTAATTTGCTTTCATATTTCATATTGATTATGTTAAACTAACCTTTTTTGCAGGTAGTCAGTTTGTCGAATACTATGGGTGTTCCGTCGGGCTAACTGAGGAGGAAAATCATTTATGGTAAGGAAGTATTAACTTTATTGACAGATGCGATCCTGAGAAATACTAGCAACATACACTTAGTAATAATTCAATTGTTTAAAAATAAATTAAAATTTTAATCCACATGTTCACATGGTAAATAAAAGCAAAAAAAATTACATAGAAAATTCTAGGATAATAATTAGATAATACTTAACGAGTTTAGGTTTTCCTATCGATAATTAAAAGATAATGATGATTGTTAACGGTTTCTGTGATGTCCATAAGGGGGCGTTTCACATTTGATTAAGAAAGAGTACATCGTGGAGATGTGGAAGTCGTCAAGATTGCATCTGCAGAGAATCTGGCAGATCCAATCCCCAAGTC
The DNA here is from genome assembly GCA_946598075.1 of Artocarpus hirsutus. Lineage (NCBI taxonomy): Eukaryota > Viridiplantae > Streptophyta > Magnoliopsida > Rosales > Moraceae > Artocarpus > Artocarpus hirsutus. The sequence goes on from CAMOHE010055124.1 coordinate 63,983, forward strand.
TTTTCCGTAGAGAGTTTTTGCTCTCACCTAGAGGGATGGGGATTCGCTAGATGTAGCACCTGCTTTAAAAAACAAATAGAAGATTGTTGGGAATATGTTAATTTTAAAGCATGTTTTGTATGACATTTTCAAATTGAATAAATTAAATCAATTGATGATTTTATTGATTACATATTTATTTATTTGAATAAACCAAAGCCTTGATTATGTTATATTAATTTATAGGATTTACATAATCCAAAGCATGTTCACAACTATTACAAAGCAGATATAGAGCTAAAATTTATACCAGAGTATTAAGCACACAAAATCATCTTTTTGTCTAACCAAATTTTCTAACTAATTTGAGCATTATTTTAATACTAAAAGTGGGATCAGAGGGTTCCCGCAATCCCCAGCTGCTTTTTGGAATAATATAGAGGTTAAATGGGTATTAATTGGCGCGAAGAATAGCTGATGTGTAGTAATTAATTAAGTGTTGGTTTTTTTTTTTTTCTTTTTTTATAAATTTGACCGATTGCGGTGGATTGATTGTTGGAGGTAACCTGGTGTTGTTGTTATTCCCAAGATAAAGTTTGTGTATTTAAGTAATTTCATGATGGTTTATTGATTCTCATTATGTTAAATATTTGGGTTGTTAAAACTAAAAACGACACGGTAACCTTAAAAAAACAAAACATGCAAGTAGAAACAAACATAACACCAGAGTAAATCATTTAAAGAATAGACAAAATTAAGGGAACCAATGTTTTTGTACACAAGGAGACAACGGAATAGAAATAGATGAATTTGATTAACAAAACCAAATGATAGATTTTAAAGATATGTAAAGATAGGGATTTGATGCAAATTCCTCATTGATGAGGAAGCCTTTTCTAAACTTTAGTTGGTCTACAAAATGAATTTTCCCTTGAAGGATCAAACGGCAAACCAAACTAAATGGGTGTTTGGCAAAGTTCCCACCACAAACTCAGTTATGAACAGTATAATAAAACTCTCATATGCTATAGTAACAATAAAAAAAATTGCTATAGTGTAAAGCTCTCACATGCTACAGTAAAAATGGTTCACACCACTGGTTCCCACCACCTTCCAAACACCCCCTAAGAGTTCAATTTTCTTTTAACTAAACAATGAACAAGACGAAAAGGGGGAAAAAAAACGTTCTCTTGTCTAGATTCTGTAGCCTATGAAACTTCTCAATCAACCGGCAAAACAAAAAAAAGCAAGAAAAAGAAGACAATTGGCGAGAAATGAACTGAACGACATCGTCTGAACACTTGTTGCTCTCTTCTTTGTCGCAGAGCAAGACTTTCCAAAACAAACCCAGCCCTTCCTTTGCTCTTATTCCCCATTTGACGTCGGCCTTTCTTCTTCTACCACTTCTTACTTTCTCTTCTAAAAAACTGAAGATTTTTTTTTCCCTTTTTAGACACTTTTTTGTGGCTCTTGCTTCATGATCAACAAACACCGCAATATACACTTTCCCTCCATGTTAAAAAGTAACATGTGAGTTTCAGCTGTAACCCAAAAACCAAAATGAATTGTTGTTTCCCATTACACTTGATACCCTAATAAAGCGGTTGTTGCCCACCACATTTAAAAACAAAACAAAACAAAACTACAGCCCAATGTCCTCCCTTCAATACACGCCGTCAGATTGCGTCTGAACGGTTTAAAAAAAAGAACGGATAGTCCATCCTTCGGACATAGAGGGACTTAAAAATATCTCAATACATATATACATACATACATATATATATATATATATATATATATTACGACAAACCAAATTGACAGTTCATAACCCAATCTGACAATTGAAATGTATTAATGCAACAAATATATAAAGCCTCAAAAAGAAGCATGCATTGTGTTGATAACCAAATGCATGCCCAAACACATTATGTAGCAATCTGATTTTATAGTTTAATTGCAAAAGGGACATAGATTGAAGCAGCCATTCACTTGTGAATAAGATTTGTCTAAAATGCCCTTTATTTAAGATAAGGTGATAATCATGTACCTCAATCTGTCAATATTTGATACATTTAGTAAGAGACGGGTCAAATTAGGATAAGTTAAGTAAGTTTAGGATGTGATTTGTTGCATCTTATAGTTTAGGGGCTAAAATGGGGTATGTTATATAATTTAGATGTGTGATTTATCACGTTTTAAAGTTTAAGGGTTAAAGTTGGACAAGTTGTATAGTCCAAGGCTAAAAGTGAAATTAATTGCAATTTAAAAAACATTCTTCATATTTTATTCAATCGCTCAAATCTATAAAAAAATTCAAAAAAATTAGATAAACAGATGTTGTTGTCATATTTTTTTATAAATGATTGAGCTTTTTATTTTTTACTTTTGCAAATGGCCAAACCTTTTTTTTTCTTTTTAATATAATGATATCTTTTTTTTAATAAAAATGATAAACCATGATAATCATTGATGATAAGCTATGGTTTATTATTGATATATCAATAATTTATCACTAATAAATCAAAAATTTATGAATTCAAATTAGTTAAACACTAATTAATATTGGTTCATTAGTGATAAGTTAATAATTTAATCAATGATTAACCACTAAACCAATATATAGCTAAAGTCATTTCCTTAATTTTAGGGAATTTTCACTATTTGCTGAAAAAAGCCTAAAAAGGGCCATTTACTCATGAATCCTTAAAAATTTTCTCCAATAATAAACATATTCTTCAATCCTACGAACAATTTAAAAACCATCGTTTGTTGTGAAAACTAGTATAATTTAAAGAATATTACACAAGAACAGTATGGAAGTAGCTGTACCTTTTTTTATGGGCAAGTTGTACACTTTTTGGTGCAATTTTTGATTTTTGTTTTTTAGAAAAAATAGTTGAAAAGTTCCAAGCTCTCAAACAAGTAAAACTACTAGCACAACAATATTAATTGAGGGATGCTAAATGCAAGCTCTATTCTTATATTCTTATTCAGCTACTACTTTTATCTTTTGACATGTGCCACTGATTTTCTCTAACAAACATACAAAATATAAGCCGTTTGTTCTCACATATTGATAATAGTGACATCCTTCCTTCAACCCACCGACATTCCTTCGACATTTATTACTTGCCTGGTCTTAGCCTATTATTTACACGTTTACTGGCATGTTTTGCTCACTCTTAATGAAAAATTACAAGTTTTCTTTTATAATGTCAAGTATCAAAGAAAAAAAAAATACTATCTTTGTTTTTTTACAAGAAAAAAAAAAAACAATTTCTAGTCCTTCCATGAAATAGGTGTAATGTATAGGAGCTAAGTTTGTTGAGGTTTGGATTTTTTTTTTTTTAAAATGAGGTTTTAATTTTTTATGCATCTTTAGATAATAACAACATAGTATGTTGCGTAAAAAACTCGTTTAACAAGATTCTCTCAAATTCCTCATTGAAATAATCACTCACGTACGAAGTAAATAAAGCAGTAAAAAAATATTAACAAGAACATAAGAAGTTTAGAGTGGTTCATTTTAATTGAAGGCTATGTCCACTATGAGTTTGCTTAGGTGGTAAGGATTTCACTATGAGAAAATATTATTTACAAAGCTAATGCTAGAACTTGTGCCAAGAATTGGACTCTGGCTGCTCTTTAGAGCTAGCCTTTATTTATTGTATTATTTATAATACTTGGGGATGGTCGATACCTTACCCCTTAAGCTTAGTTTAAATTCAAATACATGATAAACTCATCTTCTATTAGCTAAATATCATTAATGTGATCTCTTATAGGACTTATCCCTTATGAGTATCTTAGATTCGCTAGATCATGATTAGCTTAAGTGCTTATTGCTATCTTGAAGATCTTCTGATTCAAACACGAATATGAATAGGCCTTTTTGCCCTTCTCGGGTATCATTTGGAAGAAAGCTTCTAGAATAAACCGAGGCAACATAGGCTGAGATTATCATCAGGCCTTTCTGGGAGCAATAGCTAACCAAGCCAAACTCGGTGACCTGACAACATTTACCCCTTAGCTTGGGGTACTTCTTTAGTCGATAGTCGAAGTACCTTGAGGCCATCGTAGGGTCAATTGGTTAATATCTTATTGGCGAAGTCTCTTAGGCTTTTGACAGTTAATGATGGTAGTGGAGCTGAGAAGTCGCCTCGATTATTAGGCTGTTAAATCGTAGATATCAAATGTCATGTGGTGTGACAAGGAAACACATTTAGGCTGTTAAATCAAAGGGGTGTTTTCCTATGTGAATCTCACCCGTTGGATAGGAATCTTCATTCTCGCCATTGGATCAATTTTTCTATAGATCGTATGGTTGATATCCGAGATGCTATTTTGGTATAAATACCCAAATGTATAACCCATTTCTACATTCTTCATTAGATTTTGATGCCAAAACCCTATAAAAATTTTTCCGAATTCTCTTGATCCACTTCAATTGCTCTTTCACCACAAGTTTCTATAAGGAAGACAATTTTTGAGCATTTCAAGCCTATTCAGAAGAGTCGTATCATCAATTTCACGTCTCTAGCTTCCAAAGAAAAAGGTAACATTTTAGCCTCTCTATTCTGTCTATTGCTTTTGCTTGATCTTCCATGTTTTCTATATTTGAACCTTCTGGTTTATGTTTTTCGAAGCAATCTATGGGTATGTGTATAGAAATCTTTGACCTTTAGGACTGTCAATACTGTTTTTGTCTCTGGGATTTTTAACCAACTTTAAATATAGGGATGAACTCGGTCCTCGAGTTCATATTTTGGGAACATGTAGTATTTTCATAGGTAGAGGCTTCTCAGCTATTAAGACTTAAACATTTTCCTATGTACTTGTTTGTTTTCACTTTGATATATAACATGACTAAGGACTTTGATAGTGGCTGACAAGCCAGCAAGGCTGCAATTTAAGATCTGACCATGCTAATGAGACTAGCACCTTAGGGGCTACGACAACTCTAGATTTTGAAGGCAACATCATAGAGGAGATCTAGCTTAGGCCTTGCTATAGGAGATTAAGGAAAGCCGCTGCTCTAGAGGTTGACACTAAAGAAATTATAAGATATATCAATAAGTATCCTGGTTACCCCCAGGAGGAGGTAGCTTTTAATATGACTGACTCTATAGATGACCTTCTTCAGGATATGCCCCTCAGTCTTAAAAATGTAAAAAGTGTTCTTCAATTAGACCCTAAGGCGGAGAGTACTCATTCGATCACCTCAGGGGAAGAGTTTTTTGAAGGCCTCATGGCAGCCACACTTCGATCCAAATGCGTCATGGTGCTATGTATAAAAAATTCAACTAGTCTTTTGGTTCCTATTGCCCCAAGTATATTATGCCGGGGCTCAACGATAGAGCGTTTGACCCTCTTGATAGCATAATCGGTGTCTATAACAACACCCTTTCCTGCAACATTTTTCTCCCATACCACCCTTTCCATAAGAACATTTTTAATGAGTTTGGCATCACCCCTCCCTAATTGAATCCCAATGGTTGGAGAATCCTATCTGGTTCTTACATTCTTTGGAAATGTCACCTGAATGCCGAGTTGACAATTCCTTTACATGTTCATGATTAAGACGATATTTAATTAGCATGGTTTCTTCTATCTTGGGGCTTATCCAAAGATTGGTGAATTAATGATTAGGAAGCCAAGCTCGAATTACGGATGGAATGAGTTGTTTATCTTCTTGAAAAGGTTTTTTGATCATCACTGGACTAAGACAAATGATGCTATTCTAGTTAGGAGACATTTTGCTTTGAAACGTTAGTGCCTGACCTGGTTTTTCCTTTTCTCTGATATTATACCGAGACTAAATTTTGATTTTTCCTTATTGTAGATACTTCTCTTCCTCGCCCAACTTAAAATGACTAGGAGCTTGCTCATATGGATGCGGCCTTTAAGGTTCCTGAGCAGCTTCGATTTTGCCAATTTTTTTCCAACAACTTCAATCTCTTTGCCATTGGATTCTCCAAGCTAGCCGTTCCTTTGACCACAGTTACTGAGGTAGTTCCTAGTGACGACATAGTTACTCACGAGCCCACATCCATTGTTAACCTCAATAGTGAAAAGGAAGAAAAGCAAAAAGGTATTAGTTAGGCCTATACAATGTTAGTATTCTTAAAAATTCTCAAAGTTTTTTAGTGTGAATAACTGACCTTACATTTTCCTAGGTTGCAGATATGGTATCAAAGTTCTCAGGCATGAAAAGGTCAGGTGCCTCTCTTCTCGAGACATCGAAAAGAATAAGAAAGGCAAGCATGACACTTTTAGGGTCAACCAGTCTTAGGTTGACCAATCTAAGGGCGGTTCATCCTTTAATGGTAACCCTTCTGTCAACTGACCATCTTCTTAGGTTGTGGCAATTCCTTTGTCTTTGGGCATCGACAAGTCTAAATGAAAACAAGCACTGACAGTCTCTACCGTTCTCTTCGATGACCTCGTGGCGACAATATCTCGCTCCTTGCCCTGGATGAGCTCTGTCATGGAGACCATTCGAGAGAACTATAGCGAACGATAATGGGTCTATCGGTAGGAAAAGACAAGTTTAGAGTAGCACAAATACTTGGGTGTGACATGAGGGTACGTGACTACCTACTCAGTGTCTGTTCTTTTTCCTACTTCCTCGGGCATTAACATTATTCTTTGTATGCTCTCATCTATTCCTTTACCAGTTATGACCTACATGTCACTGCTATTTACTAAAAAGAGAAGGCAGATTCTAGGGGTTTGGGCACTGAGACGAAGATGGATATTGCTGAGGAGAAGTTGGAAACTTGTATGAAGGAGAAGAGTAATGTCGAGGAGCTTCTTGTCCAAGCCGAGTTAAGGATTAAAATCCTCAAGGAGACTTTGGTGAATAAGGAGGCTGGCTTTCGGAGAGGAGTGATTGTTGCTTGAGCTGAAGTCATGAAGAGTTAAAGTCATCCGCGAGTTTTTTTGATAAGGGAATTAAATCGGTTATTGCTACATTCAAGGAGAAGTTCCCCGATTATTTCCTGAGTTTCCTCATAGCACTTGCCAAGGAAGTTGCGGGGGGGCCTTCGAGATTGACGCTTCTACTCTTGTATCTTAGCCCGTTTTCTTAAATTTTTTGTAATGGCCATAAGGCCAAGACTATGAGCTTTGATGCCCGACTTGTATATTTTTTCTTCCATATTAAATTTAATTTTCTGCAAAATAAAAGCTTGTTAGTTGATTTATGAAAGCCTGATATGACTGATGACCAAGCTTTTTACTTTAATTGGCTAGGTTTTTTTAGTAAAAATTCACAGTATATGTAACTAAGTTAACTTTCCTAACTTGGCTTAAACTATTAACAGTTTTTAGCTACTTTTTTTGGTTTTAACTTATAATTATTTCAAAAATTCACATGTAAATAACCAGGCTAATCACCAAGCTTTTAAATTGGCTACGTTGATCATGTCTTTTGGTTCTAATTTAACACAAGTACTTCATAGTTGATCTTGTCCTTTATTTTGGTGTTAATGTACAAACACATATATCCAAGATCACTTTGCCCCTTAGGATAATTATGTCGCTTTTTCAACAAAGTGCAAATACTCAAGATAGACTTTTTAGCTTTGGCTTAGGATAGCTCTGTTCACTAAGTTTTCCCCTTGTCCTTATCTGAGTACTATGCTCTGGCATTGGACATATACTTCTTATAGTAGAGCAAAAAATAATGGACTACTCAAAAATTTTATTAATTTCATAAAGGATAGAGACATTTATACTTTTTGTCTTCTGATGTTCTACAAAATAATAATTTAAATAATGACCTACTAATAATTTTGCCTAAGATGAGTTGTATCCTATAGGTGGTCTATTGCCCGACTTGAAGATATCCAAGGTGATCTGACAATTCTTCGAACATGATATGCTCCTTCCCATGCCGGCCCTAAAGGTCCATTAGTTTTCTCTTTGGTATTTTGGGCTACTCGTTTTAAGACTAGGTTACCTACTAAGAAGTTTCTTTCTTTGACCTTTTTGTTATAGTATTGAGCTACTTGTTGTTAATATGCCACTTGCCTAATTTATGCCTCTAAATGCTTCTCCTCTAATAATTCCATTTCACCATTCATTAAATTCTCGGTTTATGACTTCTTCTAGCCGACTTCTTGGTTGCTTGGAGTTCTAATCTCAACTGGTAATACAACTTCCACTCCATAAGTTATTAAGAACAGAGTTTCTCCTGTAGATGTCCTTGAGGTTGTTCAATATACCCATAACACCTTAGGTAATTCCTCGGCCCATGCTTCTTTTAGTTGATCCAGCTTCTTTTTAAATGTATATTTTAACACTTTGTTGACTGCTTCAACCTGACCATTACTCTGTGGGTATATTGTAGCTAAAAAGGTTTTATTTATCCCTAGACAATCATAGAACTCCCTTATTATAGCATTGTTGAATAACTTAGCATTGTTTGAGACCTACTAAATTTGGGACACCAAACCTGCATATGATGTTATTCCATATGAAGCTTGTACATTTGGCTTTGGTGATCAAATGGTGAAAAATATAGAGTGACATGAAGATGATGACTAAAACAACCAACGTTGAGAAGTAATTCAAAGTACATTGAAGATTCATAGGAATTTGAGCCACTAGAAGTGCTAGACCTAAATTGGAAGAACAAGATGTTGGGTTTTGTTATTCAAATAAGTAGCGAAAAATTAAAATTAATTCCCACAAAACCCTCACAGAATCCATGCAATTCGATTGGATTGATAAAAAAGTTATAGAATCTTACTAGGATGACAAAAAGGGCAAGATTTGGAAGGGAGAGAGCAGGTCCTAACTCGAGCTTTTAGTATTCGGGATCGGATTCAGACGTTGTTGCTTAAAGCAATGCCCTCTGCAGGTATCTACACGAATAGACTCTCTCAAAAATGAATTAGTGTGCTAGCACCCTTTCCTTTGCGTTAAATGACTCTCTCTAATTTTAAGGTTTTAATGTCTTTTGCCTTTTTTAGAATGAGAGAACACTTTTTTCTCTTCTTTGTTCAGTTAGAAACCCTAAAACAGATATATATATATATATATATTGACTTCGAGATAGATTCATATTTTAACTAGGGTAAACTGTAATTCGAAAATGACTCAGAAAATCTACATAATGTCTGTAATTCAAATATAATTCAGAGAATCTAGATAATGTCAGATTCAATGAACCTAGACATATCTAGTACATCAAATCTGGACATTATTAGGTTCATTGAACCTAGACACAATAAACCCAAAATTCGTTCTTGGTCTATTCTAAGTGTGCGACCCTGTAGGTTTACATAACATTGGTAGTGGGCTTGAAATTCTATTTTTGACCCACAAACCATAAGCGGTTTTTAGCAAGACATTATGATTACCTAAGTTATGCCAATGTCAATAATCCGACATATCCTAATCCACAATAAGTATTAAAGTCCTTTTATCACTAGATACCTTGATTGAACATAAGGCATGGCTTATGTCATCCTTGTACTATTCAATCATATTATTTCTCAATCTTGAGTAGACTGATATTGATAATCCTTATCAATTTATTTCAGTATGGCCATTTATTTTACTTCAGTCTAACTTATCGAGGGGCCCATAGATATCTTTCTCATAATAAATGGGGGACAAATTCTTTCTTAATCACTCACATTCCTCACATGATTCACTTTATGTCCAACAACAATCCATTCCATCATCCTGTTAAAGATAATATTAGAGGGTGTTTGGGAGTGGTGGGAACCACTCAGTTCCCACCACAAATTTAGTTATAAACAGTAAAAAGCTCTTATATGCTACAGTAATAATAAAAAAAAATTGCTACAGTGTAAAACTCTGGCATGCTACAGTAAAAGTGGTTCTCGCCACTGGTTCCCACCATCTTTCCAAATACCTACTTAGATTCTGTCAAAATATAGAACTTTTCATGTAGGAAACTATGGTGATTTCATGTCAGAGGACTAGGATAATACTATTGTGATGAGAATTACTTATGACAATTATCCATGCAGTATTCTCATCAAGTCGATCCAATACATCTTTTCCAAAATATGTATCGATGAGTTGACTTAAATCTCATACACATGATTAGTAAAACATAATTGTCAGTCAAACTTCATACTAGTCTTCATTCATTATTATCCCAATAATAATGACCGACTAGGGATAATTTAGAATATAATTCAATTTTCACCTAAGAGTTTTACTATCAAGTCACATACTTGATGACCTTAGGCAGAATTAACTATTCATGAAATTAGAATAAAAAACAATAATGAAAATGCCTCTTTATTAATAAAATGCAAATGTAAGACAGTTAAAATGTGGTCATTACATAATTGACCTAGGGCACATCACTAACACAAGACCCTTTCGAAGTTGTGTTAGCTCAATACTTCACAAAGTTGGACACTAGCTCAATCGAAACCGATTTCAATTTGATGAATGATGCGATGTCCATTCTATACCATAAGTACTATGATGATCAAATTACAAGCATGGTTATAGAGAGCCAAGGGGAGAGTGAAGAACAATTAGTAAGGTTCCTACATGAGGAGGGGCCAAACGAGGCATTGGTGGATGAAGAAGCATACAAAGTCATCGATTTAATTTCATCGATGGTAATAATATATACAACACCAATGGATCCCTACTTGCCATTGACACCACCTTCACCATACTTCACCTTCTTTGAGCTAAAGCAAGAAACAAAATTCTCCTACTAAGCACATTCAACGAAGCTGAGTCAAGTTGGTTCGACATGTAGACTTCTATATCTTGCCAAGCTTGAGAGCATTAATAATAAAGACCCATATATGTTGTCTTATGACACAATCTATGGGAGAAAACCATTCTTCCATTCATGCTTCTCCAAGTCAAGCTGAGAATATTAAACCAATTGTTAATTAAGAGGCAACCCAACAGATGAAGAGCATGCAAGAAATAGATTTGATTTTTCTTACTCGCCTCCACTATATTTTTTTATGGATTTTATTGTTTTGTTTTGTTTGCTTTTGTTTTTCATCTTTTCTTCTATGCTTACTCTTACATTGAGGGCAATGTAATGATTAAGTATGGGGAGAACAATTTAGGATTTTATTTTTCTTTTTGGGTTTTTTTTTTAATTTGTTTTTGTGCTTTGCACTCTTTAAAGAAATGAAAAGCATAAAAAACTTAAAAATTTTTCAAATTTTCAAAATTTTAGGTTTTTTTTCTTTTTTTTTTTGAGTCTTAGGATACCTTCTAGCTACATTGCTAAGAACTGATCATTAATGTTTATGGCTTTGATTGATTATGAGCATTATTATGGATCTTTTTGTTATTCTTTGGCCAATATGTTGTTTTGATGATTATATTCAAACCTTTTTGCATGGTAGCCATGTTATTTGGTATAAAGCCTCGCATGCTAGAACAAGTAGACTCTTATATCCTTACTTTAATTATCATTTTGGTTTTGACATGCAGGAATTAAACATTTAGAAACCTTTTATAGGTCTTTCAAAGTGAATGACTGATCGAGCATCACTTGAAAAATTATTAAGGCGCTGTAATCTCTAGCACCAAGGCCAAATTAGCTAGAGACACAATTGATGCTCCTAAGAAAACATCCCCCTAGTAAACCAATTTGAGCCTTCGTGTAAGCTTTTTCTTTGGCTAACCAAATCTTCTTACCTAGCCTGAATATTTATGTCTTAACTCTTGTTCTAAACATGAACTGGAACTTTAGAAATTTATTTCATGTACAAGGGAATTTTGCAAAAAATTGGGTTAGGGACAGAAGATAAGTATAGGGGAGGGAAATAATCTAAAGAAAGGAAGAGAAAATTGTTGTAAAGATAACTTAAGAGGGGAAAAAAACCAAAAGAAAAAAATATACAATAAATTCTCTTGAGCTTTCCCATCAAGATTTTGGATGTTACAAGGTTGGTTAGAATAAAGAAAAGACTCCATAAAATGATAACCAACCTATGTGCTTATTTCTATAGGTTTTGAGTATTGTCCCTTGAAGAATTCAATGATGTCTCTGACTCCATGAAGTTTATAGGAACTTTGTAATATCTTTATCTTTAATTTTCTTAGCCACAACTGCTTAGCCCTGTTATAACCTATAATGAAGACCTTTTGATTTCAGGTGGCGCTTTTGGTGTAGTGGATATTCATACCAAAGGAAAGCTTATAGCGTTTGATACCCTTATTAGACATTGAGTGATTATTTTTGTGAGGTTTATAGAATTTTACTTGTTCAAAGCATGTATAGAATAATACTCCTTAATATTGGCTATGCACACACAAATTATGTATGATTCTTGTTGGAATATGTTAGCTTTGGAATGATAATGGATTTGACTCAATATTTGTTTTATTTCAAGGCCATAATTTCTTATTATTCTCTGACATTAAAACTTGGAAGATTAATGTTTCATTGTCTTTTTCTTTAGGTTTTGCTCAAGGACTAGCAAAAGTTAAGTGTAAGGGAGTTTGATAAGTGTTAAATTTCCAATGTTTTTCTATCATTTGTCCTTGTGTTTTCTTTGTTAGTTTCTTTGTTTTCTTGTGTTTTATTTTTGTTTTTATGCTTTGTAGGTGTTTTAATTGCTAAAAAATGTTTTGGAATCAAAAACCACGATTTGAATGAGTTTTAGGGTTTCTAGCTTCAAACATGGGAGAAACTTATCGAAAGGAATAGAGAGCTTATGCCCTTGCCCTATATTTTTAGCACCCTAGCACCATTAACCAAAGAGAAGCGCCTCTATGCCACTCAGTTGGCCCCAAACGCCACTTCAGCTGAAGTCTAAGTTGTAAAGATAAAACACGTCCTAGTGCCACCTCATTGGTGCCACAGCGTGTGTTGATGAGTTTTATACAATTTTTTGACCAAAAAGGCTTCAAACTTTTCTCTTTTGATCCAACTTTGCAAGTTTATAAATACATAAACTTTGGAGAACAAGAAGACAACCTTTTTTTTTTTTTTTTTTTTTTTTAAGTTTTTCTTAGTTTTAGGAGTAGAGATGAGGAAGAAGCTCTAGAGGTGGATCAAGGAGTATCATCCATGTGGTAGACTCTTCAACACCATTATTGTTCTTCTTCTTTCTTTCTTTCTTTCTTTCTTTTCTTTTTTTCCTTTGTTAGTTTAGTTTTATTTTTAGTTAAGGGTGATTTGAAAACACCAGACATTGCTATGTAATTGATTATCACAATTATTTTCCAATTTTCTAATTGAGATAGTTTGTAAACATTCTATAATTATTTTTCATAATTATTTTCCTATTTTATTTGGCTTCGCAACTATATGGGCCTTGAGAATTATTTATTGCTTAATGGAAATACTTGATCTGTAATTGTCTTGTTTTTCTAATCATTAGTAACGAATTATAGTCGTTGATTATGGACAAGTTTTTGTATGATTGCGTGTGGAACATAATCTAAGTGAAATGAATTGAGCTTAAGTGTCTGTTGCTTAGATTAACCTATCTTTACCAGCTTAATGCTTCCATTAGGTTAAATCTAGAGAGCTTGCTCTAAGTTAGTTAATAGAAAGAGATTTAGTAAAGGGCTTGTTTTATTAAACAACACAATAAAGAAAGATTGACATAACATAGTTTGTTATTATCTATGGTTAGTAGTTTTAATATAGAATTTAAGATAATTTTGTTATTAATTTAATGGTTAATATCTAGTGGTGGAGAATGATTCTTTAGCTAGCTTTATTTTCATAGATTTGAATTCATTTATTTTCTTGTGTTTTTTTAATTTATTAGTTTAGTTATAAATAAAAATTCCCAATTTGTCTATAGTTTTAGTGTGTCCTAGGTTTTGAAGTCAATAACTAATTAATTAAAACCAATCCTACATAGGAATTACCCTTGCTTGCAACTATACTTAATAATGACTATATTCTTAATAAGGTTAAGTTTTGTACTCCCTTCAAACTATATCAAAATTTGGCGCTGTTATTGGCGACTATCAGTTATATTAGGGTAGCCTATAGGAATGGTTGGAAAAGGGGTTGGGAGAAGCGATGGGAAGGGTGGGCAGGGGGATAGGTAAGGTGGGCGACGGGTATGAGCGAAACAGGGTAGAAGGTGGGTTACAAGGGGTGGTCATGGGGCAGCCTTTATGGTCGGGTTTAATTTTTTCTTAATTTTGATTTAGAAATTTTATTTTCTAAAAATCAAATTACTGGCTGTGATTTGGCGTTTTAAAATAAATGTTCAAGATTGAAAAGGTGTTTTTGTTATTTTATATTTAAACTTAGCCAAGTTAAGTCTAAGGGGGTGTCACTATAATTTTTTTTTGACAACTTATGGTAATTGTCAGTATTGAACTTAGAAAACTCATTAAATATGATTTTAGATGGGCAACTTGTTGTTTACCAACTGACATGGCTTTTCTAAGCATTTTTAATTAAAAAAGAATCTAATTAAAGATTCATTCTTTTATTTTTGAAACTCATTTATAATTTTAATTACATTCCAAACTATGTTTATGTTAGACATGTATGCCCTTAGAAGTAAAAATGTAATATGTTTTTGGAGACACTTTTTATCAATAAAGAATTTATTTATTACTCATATACCAAATTGTTGTCCTCTTTACATTCATATTTGTTGGATGTACGATAAGTAAACAAAAGTTTGAGACTATTGGTCAAAACCTTTTACAATCAAGCATATAATAAATAGATTATGCGAAAGACATGATTCTAAAAGTGACGGTCTAAATTATAAGATCTGCAATCGAGAGAATAAAGTTGGGTGCTTTATTCATGCAAAGATTGTTATGTTGTCTATATCCCTAACGGAAGATGGTTTGTTTTGGCCATTGGAGGTAGACTCTGTGAATAGAAACATTGGTGCATTATCATAGGTAACGATGTATTGGATCAGGACATAAAGTGTAATTGATTTAGATTAATAATTTTGTCTCAGCAATCAATTCACTTTAGACAATCATATGTATCGTATCTTAATCTTGAGATGAATAATGGGCCCATTGTCTTGAGTTATGCCTTTTGATGTACCAATGGGTGACATCCACATTTTATGTTGGTACACATACTGGTAAGTTGAAGACATGAGTTTTGATTGCGTAGACCTGTTATTCATAAATGCGGAATCCATAGCTCCTCTTTAGGAGTCAATGATATCCTCTTATATGCGTTATCTTGTAATTGAAAAACTGGAGCGTTCAACCATTTGGATACATAGGTGTAACTGAATGGTTTACTGTCTTTGGATGGTAAGTTTTCCAATGGTGAGATAATGGAACGCAAAAGAAAAATAATTGGGAAGATAAAAAAAAATTTATCCTTAAGCCATTTATGGATAATCCTATGAGGATATGATATATTATGATATGTCATGAAGACTTAGCTATTCAAGCTTCGTAATTTTATATAGTTCGTGAGTGCAGCTCTAAGCTTTTAGTGGTGTAGCATTAGAGTTGATAATTATGAAACAAATATTTAGGTTATTGGGTTTTATAATTATCAGGAGCTTGAACTATATAAGTCCATCAGGTTCCCTTTGCTAGCTCATAATAAATCTTATAACGATACGGCATGCTTTTCCCATAAATTGGTGACTTATGTTAAATTATTAGATTGGCTAAAATTTGATAGGATTAGATAATTCAGTCTGTTTATCGGTTGATTAATTTTGTGAAAAATTAATTCATGATAAACTTGTTGAATCGTGAATATTTATTTTCCAAAAGATTATCTGTATATCGTTGTTTTTAACAAGATAACTACTCTATTGGGTTATTTGACTTAAAACTGAAGCTCTATTCAAAGAATTTTAGGTAAGAAATAAAATTCACAAGGATCATTTATTGTAAGTTTGGTAGACCGATCTTCAGGTTCGGCCTGCAGATAGAGTAAGTTCGGTAGGCCGATCTACAAGTTCGGCTTGCCGACTGAGCTATAAATTGATTATGTGTTTTCATGCATTTTTATCAGATATTTATCTAAATTTAAATTTTTGAGGCCTTATTTGATAAGGACTGACCCTTGGGTCCAACCTCTAAAAGTAGGGAGTGAGACTTTATAATTACTTAGATCAGTTGAGAAATCAAGAGTGAGCATTCTAGTCTGTGAGTCTCTGAAACTCCCTTGAGAGTTATTGTTCACAAATCACGAACCTTAGTTCTGGGTATTTTTCAATTGTTTGGAAGGAGAGTCACTCAAGAAGAGCTATACGAGTATGCCCATAGATACACCGATTGTGAATAGAGAATAACAAAGAAAACTAGTTGGTTGAGACTATTTTCTCTTCACAGATTGTGGGAGCTTTTTGGCATATAAGGTTAGTAAGATCTAGTTAATTTATGCATATAGCATGTCAAACTTGTGTTTTGGAAAATACTTTTGATAAAAATTTTAAAATTTCTACTGCGTACTGTTTTTTCCAACAATTAGTCTTAGAGTAATGGTTTTTATATAAATTTATGAGTTTGTGATCATGCAATATGAATAAATTATGTGATCTTGATCTCTTCAATGCTTGAATTTAATTTTTTTGAGAGTTGGCATTCCAGGGTTTCTATATATTTATGTTGTCATGAGATTATATGGTGAATGTTTATTAATTAATTACGGTTGATTAAATTATTCTTTAATTATTAATTAATTAATTAATTAACTAATTAATGCTGGTTATGGTTCCTTAGAGATTAGAATGTGTATTTAGGTTTTTCATGTAATTAGATAGCGGTCTATTATCACTATCTAGGAATTATTTTTTAATTTTAAATTTGTAAGAATTTTATAATTTAATAATCATTCAAAAAAGACAGATGTAGAAGACAGATATAAAAGATGAATGATAGCATTCCACTAGTATTTCCTGAGTCTCTAAATTTTTTATGTTTTTGAATTGTTGAAAATAAAATTGAAAAACTACATTAAAACTATATTTTCTAGAAGTTGTAATTTCTACTTCGTCGGTAGGCCGATGGTCGCAAATTGGCAGGCTAAACCTTTAGGATCGGCAGGCCGTCCGGGGGGTAGAATTCCGATGACTCTGGCGGCAAGCCCAACTATTATGTTCGGCAGGCCAATCTATCATGACCGATAGGCAAACTGTGAGGTTCGACAGGCCAATTACATAGATCCGGGACGCCGGTAGAGAGCTGTAGATTTTTTTTAAAAGGTACATTTTATCGGTGAAGTTTTGATTTTATTTTTGGGACAATTTTGAGAAACATTAAATTTGAATATGACTGGAAATATGGAGTATTCGATTTATGCAGGATTGAAGACTTGAAGATGAGTAATAATGAAGAAATATACATTTTGAAGATTCAAGGATGAAAAATTGATAATATGTTTCGAATAGTATCTTGTAATCTTTGATTTTTTTTCTCTAGGGTGAGACTATAATATTACGACTATTTATTATTATCTTGCTTGTAGCTTTGCATATTGCATTGCTTATCTGCACTATAATATGATTTGCCATGTAAGTTGATAACAAGTCATATAGAATAGGGAGTGCCACTCATTAAAAATTATTTATGCATGCCTTTTTTTAAAAATAAAACCTTGATTTCAAAAGATTAAGTAGGAGAAAGTTTTCAAAGAGAGACCTACGGCCTCATTGTTGGTCCATAGGTAGCACATGGTGGTTCCAACCCCTAGGAAGGGACTTCATCATGTACCGGATTAGATCTCTGAAAGGATAAAGAATTTTATTATGATTTATCATTGCACACCTCTAGGTGATGATTATAAATCATAGATAAAATATTAAAATGATGGTTATACAGTCATGTTAATTTTATTATTAACTTTTTGAGTTGCCCAAAATGTTTTTTCTTAAATGGTGGACGTTTGTAACATAGAAAAGTTGTCGTATTCATAGGGAAGTGAAAATTTGTACCTTGCCAAATTGTTAAAAATAAACGTTCAAAAATGCATTTACTTTTTCAAAACAAAGTTTAAAATGAAAGAAATATTTTTGTGATTTTTTTAATTTAAAATTTAAAACATAAGATTAAAGAGGTAAGACTTTAAAAATCCCTTGTATGTTTCGCAACTGATATAGAATTTTAACTCTAATTAATAATTATCTAAAGCATTTGATTTATTATATCCTTTCTCATTAATTGCAAGCACATTTTACAAATTTTATAAGCAACCAAGAGCGACAATTAGTAAGCCATAATGCAGTAAGGGTTTTCCTATAAAAACTAGCAAAATAATCATCTCTCACTAATGTTATGGTGCACTAATTACAAAAACAATAACCGCTATCACTACAATTATAATTAACATAATTTTAAGATAGAGAAGATAATAATAAATTAAAATTATTATATTTTAATGGAATAAATTTTACATTAATTCTGGCAGCATTTCGTCTTATGAAATATCTAGAATCAACAATATAACAAGTCATACTATAGTAAAAGACATTCCATAAAATTAAGCATTATTTCATTGTTATTAATATTAATTATGTAACACAATTACATTACATAAAGAAAATATAACTAAATTTATGTAAAAATTGATAGCATAATAACACTAACAACAATCATCAAAAAGATAGAAGTATAATTTATTTCACAAAAATATAAGCATTACAAAGTACATGCAGAGTTAAAATTCATGCTAAAGTACTATGCATACAAGATCATCTCTCTACCTCACCACACTTCTACACTAATTTAGATATTATTTTATTAATTTTACCCGAGGGGATACTGCTAAGTTAGACTCAACAGTGGAAAAGGAAAACAAATTAGCGAAAGAGAGAGAAGGAGGCCTGAAGGCCATGGAATGTCCAAAATGAAGGGGGCAACGCATGGTATTTATAGTGAATGTAATTCACAATTTACCATTTTTTATTAACATTTTATTATTGAATCAGCCGCCTCCTGACTATAGATTCATGAGAATCATGTTGATAGCATTGTTTTATTATTATTTTTCTTCTTTTTTTTGAGCATCTCAGCTCTTGTGCAAATTTTCCTTTGAGATCCGGTGTGACGCGACAATGCAACGCTTTAGTGCGGCGTGATCTAGACCGTCGTTTGCTTGATTCGACGGACAAAATGCAAAAAGAGGAACTAGTCTAGTTGGACCAGATGGGACCAAGGAAATTAGCCTTTGGATGAGTTACATACAATTGATCCTACATATGAGAAAATAGATGGAACTGAAGCTGCTCGCATCAGAAAATACAAGAATCTCAGGTGGTGGGCCCCCCTGACACGAGTCAGCGTTGACTCACAGAGCCAAGGTGACGCGTGTCATGACGCTGACTGACACAAGTAAAGGTTGAATAGCTGAGATCGTTCTGGCAGTGAATCCAACGGTTGTTGTAACGCCATGTGTCTAACTAAGTTTAAAATTACTATTTTTAATTGTTTTTGATGCATTTGATGTCTGATTTTGTCTTTTTTGCACCGTTTTACTCTATTTTTCCTCTAGATTTCAAATCTAAACATAGGAAATTAAAACAAAATTAACTATTTTACAAGTATAATATTTACAAAAACATTAAAAATATTTATTCTACATTAAAACATACAAAATTAATTACAAACTTCTAAAATTTCTAATTTCTTTCGGTTTGATACAAATATAATTTTTAAGACTTGGAAATATTTTTAAAAATTACTATAAATATAATAGAACATATTTACAAACTTAATACATACTACTGAGTACATTATAACTCAAAATAAAAGAACATGTTATTTTTACTGTTTTGACTATTTACCAACTAAATACTTATTTAACACACCGAAATGACTCTAAAAATTACCATAAATATTATTAAACATAAAAACACACTAAAAACACTTTTTTAAATACATTTTCATACAAAGACACAAAAATACTTATTAACACAAAAATGCTATTAATTAGAGAATTTAATGAGAAATAAAAATACAAATAAATGATTTTATCCTTGAAAAATATACACTTCTACGGTCTCAACATTAACCTCTTCTAAGAGCTCTGTTAACAAAATTAGTGGCTAAAGAAATGATTATTAATATATGCTGGATCATATAGGTTTTGGATGGCATATATTGTTAGATGTGTATACTCTACGGAGTAAAAATGTAAAATGTTTTCGGAGACATTTTTGTTAATAAAGAATTTATTTATTATTTATGTACCAAATCTTGTCCTCTTTGCATTCATATTTGTTAAATATATGTTAAGCAAACAAAAGTCTAAAACTGTCATTCTAAACCTTTAAGAATTGGGCGTATGATGGATAGATTATGTGGAAGACACGATTCCGAAGGTGACAGTCTAAATCATAAGATCCGTAATCGAGGAAATAAAGTTGGCACTTTATTCATGTAAATATTGTTATGTTGTCTATATCCCTAACGGGAGATGGTTTGTCTTGATCATTGAAAGTGGACTCCGTGAATAGAAACGTTGACACATTATCATAGGTGATGATGTGTTAGATCGGGACATAAAGTGAATTGATTTAGATTAATAATTCTGTCTTGGCAAATTAATTCACTTTAGACAATCATGTGTATTGTATCTTAATCTTGAGATGAATAATGGGCTTGTTGTCTTGACCTATGTCTTTTGATGTGCCAAAGGGTGATATCCACATTTTAATTGTGGTGCACATGCTGGTACATTGGAGGCATGACTCTTGATAGCATAGACTTGTTATTCCTAGATATGGAATCTATAGTTCCTCTTTGGGAGTGCTTGATATCCTCTTATTTGCGTTATCCTGTAATTAGAAAACTGGAGTATTCAACCATTTGGATACATAAGTGTAATCAACGGTATACTGTCTTTGGATGGCAAGTTTTTTGATGGTGAGATAATGAAACGTAAGATAAAAATAATCAAGAAGGTAAGGCAAAGCTTGTCTTTAAATCGATTATGGATAATCTTATTGGGATTCGATACATTATGATATGTCATGGAGACTTAACTATACGGGTTTCGTAATTTTATATAGTTCGAGAGTGCAACTTTAAGCTTTTAGTGGAGTAGCATTAGAATTGATAATTATGAAATGTATATCTAAGATATTGGGTTTCATAATTATCAGAAGCTTGAACTATATAGGTCTATCAAGTTCCTTTTGCTAATTGGTGACTTATGTCAAATTATCAGATTAGTTAAAATTTGATAAGATCAGATAATTCATGTGTATTTATCGGTTTAATTAATTTTGTGAATAAATTAATTCAAGATAAACTTCTTGAATTATTGGGATCAGATAATTCATTTTTGTTTATCGATTTAGTTAATTTTGAATGAATTAATTCAAGATAAACTTGTTGAATTATGGGAATATTTATTTTCTTAGAGATTATCTAGATATGACTATTTTAATCAGATAACTTCTTTATTGGGTTATTTGAATCAAAACTAAGGCTTTATCCCAAGAATCTTGGGTAGGAAATAAAATATTCGTAGGGATCATTTATCGAAAGTTCAGTAAGCCGATCTTTAAGTTCGACAAGCCGATCTTTAAGTTCGACTAACCAATGGAGTAGGTTTGGCAGGCCGATCTGTCAGTTTGGCCTATCAACTGAGCATTAAATAAATCAAGTGTTTTCGAGTAGATTTTATTAGATATTGATCTAGATTTGATTCTGATTCAAATTTTCAAGTCCTTATCAGATAAGGACTGACTCTAGGGCCTAACCTCTATAAAAAGGGAGTGAGACTCATTGTTATTTAGATCAATTGAGAAATCTAGAGTAAGACTCTACTAGTGAGACTCCACAACTCTCTAGAAAGCTGTTGTTTACAAATCACGAACTATAGCTTTAAGTATTTCTCAATTAGTTGTAAGAAGAGCTACTTGGTGGAAGAGTTGTACGAGTATGCCCACACACACATCGATCGTGGATAGAGAATAGCAAAGAAGGCTAGTTGGTTGAGGTCTTTCTAGAACATGCATCTCTTCACGGATTAGTGGAGGATTAGTAAGATCAGGTTAATTTATGCATATAGTGTATCACTTATGTTTTAGAAAATATTCTGGTATAAAAAATTTTAAAATTTTGCTACATACTATTTTTCCAACATATCATAATTAGGAGAGGATTTGTGTTCCTAATTGAATTTAGCAAGTCTCCCCTAGGCGGCTTGTCGAGTTTTGAGTTGGGATTTATTGTTGTAAGGTTGTGATCTTTTTCAAGGTTTTGACACATAAATATACTTATATGTTTTACATAATTGTGTTATCTTATTAAATTGTTATGGTATGTTTGCTTATGTTTGGTATATGATTCTTTATTGTAGATGTCTAAAAACACTTTATCTTCAAGACTTGATAAAAACCAATTAATTGGCGAGAATTTTAATGATTAGAAATGAAACCTAAATATCGTCCTATCATTTGAGAAATTGAAATTTATGCTGACAACTCCATGTCCTCCTAGGCGTACGAGAGATTCCAATGATGAGAAATCCAAACGTATGATCATTGGAAAGATGCTAATGATTAGGCTTGTTGTTATGTTATGGTCGGCTCGAATAACGTGCTACAGGCTCAACATGAAGATTATGAGACTTTATGCCGATCTTGGATAATCTTAAGGACATTTTTGGAGGCTAGGCCCCAACAAAATGGCAAAGGGCACTTCGAAAACCTCTAAACTGCAAACAAAGATTAGGGACACCTATAAAGGAGCATATGATGTTGGTCAGAGGTTACCTTGTTGAGGCTCAAACCAATGGAGTTGACATTGATGTTGAAACACAGATGACTATGGTCTTTGAAACTCTATCTAAGGAGTTTATCCTATTTAGAGCTACATTTAATTTAAGCAATAGATGGGATATGACCTTGACTAAGCTAATGAAATAGTTATAGGAGTTTGAAAATCTGATCAAGGAAACTCTTGTAGGTGGTGAGGCCAACTTGGCGACTACCTCTAGTTCCAACCCTAACTTTAGGAATGGAAAGCAGCAACGGGTTAAGAACGGGAAGTCTTCTATTCCTGCAAATAGCAAGAACAAGAAGAAGAAGAAGAAAAAGAAGAACCTAAAGAAGCTCAAGTGCTTTTTCGACGAGAAGGTCGAGCACATCAAGAAGAATTACAAGGACTTCCTTTCCCGATGAGGTAGGTGTGATCATCTAGTTACTGAAAGTTGTTTGGTTGAACAATCCAGTGACACTTGGGTCATAGATTCCAAAGCAATTAATCACGTTTGTATTTCTCTACAAGGGTTCAAAGAAACGAGAAATCTGCTGTATGAAGACTTCACGCTTCGGATGGGCAATGGATCCTTAGTGTTGGCCGAAGCAGTGGGAAACGTCCATTTTTTCTTTGATAATTATAGGAGTTTAGTTTTACAAGATTGTTTTTATGTTCCTAAATTGAAATTACAAGAAATGGACAACCTAAAATGATATGAATTTGAACATCTATATTGACAATAGGTTCTGTATCTAAAACAATAAAGTCTATTGGGTAGTAAAGCTTATTAATTAGAACTAACACATCCTCAACAACTGCTCTTGAAATTTTTGCATAACGATCGGTTAACTAAAGTATGACAGATGTTTGCTTAAGTTCACATAAATCTAACTGTTCGTAAATAAAATAAGGCAAAAGGTTGACACTAGCACCAAGATCTAGCAATGCATGTTCAATTTGAGTGTTTCCTATGATACAAGAAATTGTGAGACAACTTGGATCTTTAAACTTTGGTGGTGAATCATATTGAATAATAGAACTAGCATTCTCAGCTAAAAACGTAGTCTTAGTCATATTATGCTTCCTTTTAATTGTACATAGATCTTTTAAAGATTTAGCATAAGATGGGACTTGTTTGATTGCATCTAAAAGTGGAATATTAATTTTGACTTGCTTGAAAAGTTCAATTATTTTAGCATTTTATCATACTTTTCTTTTGAATGCAAAGCTTGAGGAAATGGAACTTTTGGAATAAATTTTTCTTTTGAAACAACCTTTATTTTTCAGAATTTTCTTCATTATTATTAACTTTATCATCGCTTTTCAAATTTGAATTAAGAAGAATGGTTTTATCAACAGTTTTTCCACTTCAAAAAGTTGTGATAAAATTAACAATTTCTTGTTATGATAGTAAACTAGAAGTGGCAACTTCATTAACAGATGAGTAATGTACAGGTTGAGCAGAAAAAATTGCCTTTTTCTTGAATGCGAAGTAAAGAAATGAGTTTAGAAATGGACTATTTAATTTCATGAATGTCTTGTGAAGTGTGAGCATTGTAGACTTCATGTTTTTGAATGAATGCTTTTTGAGCTTGCATGAATGATTACAAAGCGTCTTCAAGAGTTTTGACTCATGAATGAAGATTTTCAGGAGATAGAAAATTTTGTGGAGGCTTTTGAAAATTTTGTGGATTTGGTGAAAATTGTGGATTTTGAGGATGTTGTGGAAATAGTAGAGATTTTGAGAATTTTGAGGTGGATGTGATTATGGTTGAAACTGATGTTGTGGTTCCAATTGAAATCGGGATGATTTCTCCATTATGCATTATATGTGTCAGAATATGGAGATGGATATGGCCAATTGATTTCTATAATCCACCTGTTCATAGGGCTTTTCTTAAAATTTTGGCATATATATGTTTAGTGTTCTAGAGTTTGGCAAATATTACACAAAGTTTCAAATTTAGTATCCTAAACATTCCTAGGTTCCACGGCTTCAGTCTTTCTAGCCAAACATACAATCCTAGCATTTAGATCATTTTCTTGACTAAGTTGATGGACACCACTTTGAGCATTAGTAACATTAGACCTAATTGAGCCTTCAAAATTAACATATTACCTGTGTTGAGAGTTATTAGCTAAGTTATCCAGAAAATATAAAGTTTTATCAGGTTCTTTATTAAGGAATTCTTCATTATACATTGTTTCAATGAATTGATAGGTTTTGAGAGCTAAACCTTCATAAAAGAAACTTGTGCAACGTCATTTTTGAAAACAATAATGTGGGCAAAAGTTCAACAAAGTCTTAAAATATTCCCAACATGGAAAATAGATTTCCTTTGCATTTTAGGAAAAATTTTGAATTTGTTTCTTTAGAGCATTAGTTTTATGTGCTGGAAAAAATTTCTTCAAAAACTCAATTTACATTTCGTGCCATGTGCCAATTGATCTTGGTTTTAAAGAAGTAAGACAAGTTTTACCTTTATCTTTCAAAAAAAAAAAAAAAAAGGAAAAAGCTTAAACATAAAGTTATGAGAATTAAGAGGAAAAATAAGACACAATGGAATGGATTTATGAGGTGGTTGCAAATAATCACGTATTAAACGAACGACAAAAATAAGACATGATGGAATGGATTTATGAGGTGGTTGCAAATAATCATGTATTGAATGAATGACAAGATTGATAATTTGTTAATTAACCATGTTATCATTATTAACATTTCATCATCAACATTTAGTTTAAATGTGACAATCTTTCAAAAAAATAAATGTGAAGATAATATAGGTGATATAACAGGTCCTAGACTTTTCCTAATTAAATTACAAGATTTTGGCATATGAGACCAAGCATGCATGCATAAGTAAAACAATTACAAAAAAAAAAGAGGAAAAAATTTAATTTACATGAATACTAACATGCAAACAACATGAACAATAACTTTTTCAAATTTTTTCCTTTTTTTTATTATTTTTGGCACCTACATAACAAAGAGATTTAAAAATAAAAATATCAATAGGATCAGGCGGTACAACTGTCTCTTTAAGATAAAAGAAAAAAGTAAACATGCTGAAAAAATAAACGTTAGAAGTTAGAAGTCAGATCAGATAATTAGAAAGCTAGATGTGTTGGAAATATATAAATTAAATGTTAGAAAGTTAGAAAGAAAAATAAAGTATAGAAAATAAAATTACAGAAAATGAAACTATCGCAAGAAGAATCATTGCTTCAACGAACAAGGCAATATGTGATAGGAATAGAAAAAAATTACAAAAATATAAAAATATATAATAAATAATAATAAGGGGGTTTATCCGACTATTGTTGGAGATGTATGCCCTAGAGAGTAAAAATGTAATATGTTTTTGGGGATATTTTTATCAATAAAGAATTTATTTATTATTTATACACCAAATCTTATCCTCTTTTTATTCATATTTGTTGAATGTATGTTAAGCAAACAATAGTCTGAGACTATCGGTCGATCTAAACCTTTAAAAATTGGGCATATGATGGATAGATTATGCAGAAGACACGATTCTTAAGGTGACGGTCTAAATCATAAGATTTGCAATCAAGAGAATAAAGTTGAGCGCTTTATTCATGTAAAGATTGTTATGTTGTCTATACCCCTATTGGGATATGGTCTGTCTTGGCCATCGAGGTGGACTCTGTGAATAGAAATATTGGCACATTGTTATAGGTGATGATGTGTTGGATTGGGACATAAAGTGAATTGATTTGGATTAATAAATCTCATTTGGCAAATCGATTCACTTTGGACAATTATTTGTATTGTATCTTAATCCTGAGAAAAATAGTGGACATGTTATCTTGACTTGTGTTTTTTGATGTTCTAAAAGGTGACACCTACATTTTAATAGTGGTATGCATGCCGGTACGTTGGAGGCATGACTCTTGATAGCGTAGACCTATTATTTATAGTTATGGAATCCATAGCTCCTCTTTAGGAGTAGTGATATCCTCTTATATGCGTTATCATGTAATTGGAAAGCTGGAGCGCTCAACCATTTGGATACATAGGTGTAACCGAATAGTATACTGTCTTTGAATGGTAAGTTTTTTGATGGTGAGATAATGGAACGTAAGATAAAAATAATCAGAAAGGTAAGACAGAACTTGTCCTTAAGCCAAGTATGGATAATCCTATAGGGATACGATACACTGTGATATGTCATGGAGACTTAGCTATACAGGCTTCGTAATTCTATATAGTTTGAGAGTGCAGCTCTAAGCTTTTAGTGGAGTAGCGTTGGAGTTGATAATTATGAAATGTATATATGGGATATTGGGTTTCATAATTATTGGGAGCTTGAACTATATAGGTCCATCAGGTCCCCTTTACTAGCTCACAAAATCCTGTAATAATACGGCGTGCTTTTCCAATAATTGTGACTTATGTTAGATTTATTAGATTGGTTGAAATTTGAAAGAATCAAATAATTCATGTTTGTTTATCGATTGAATTGATTTTGTGACAAAATTAATTGAAGATAAACTTGTTGAATTGTTAGGATCGAATAATTCTTGTTTGTTTATTAGTTGATTTAATTTTGAATAAATTAAATCAAGATAAACTTATAGAATTATTAAAAATTCATTTATTTTCTTAGAGATTATCTAGATAAAGTTATTTTAATTAGATAACTTTTCTATTAGGTTATTTGAATTAAAACTGAGACTTTACCTTATAGAATCTCGGGTGGAAAATAAAAGAATTACTGAGATTTTTTTTTGACAGTTTGGCTTGCCAATATTCAAGTTCGGCCTGCTGATGGGGCAAGTTCGGCCTGCCTATTAGACAAATCGGCCTGCCTATGGGCGAAAAAAAAAATCACGTGTTTTCACACAGATTTCATCAGATATTGATCCAAATTTGATTCTAATTCAAATTTTTGAGACCTTATTTGATAAGGACTGACCGTAGACCCAACCTCTATAAATAATAAGTGAGTCTTATAAGTTATTTAGATTAATTGAGAGATTAAGAGGGATACTCTGCTGGTGAGAATCTAAAATTCCCTGAGAGCTCTTGTTCATAAATCACGAACACCAGCTTTGGGGTCTCTCAATTGGTTGGAAGGAGAGTCACTTGGTGGAAGAGTTTCACATGCGAGCCCACACTCACTCTGATCATGGATAGAGAATGGCAAAGAAGGCTAGTTGGTTGAGGTCATTCTAGAATGTTACTTCTCTACACAGATTGAGGAGGCTTTTTGGCATACACAAAGTTAGTAAGATCTAATTAATTTATGCACATAGCATGTCAAACTTATGATTTGGAAAATACTCTGATATAAAAATTTTAAAATTTCGTTGCGTATTATTTTTCCAACAATTGGTACTAGAGCCATGGTTTTTATGAAAATTTACGAGTTTGTGGTCATGCTATATGTATAAATTATGTGATCTTGATCTTCCTGTGCTTGAATTTAATTTTATAGAGAGTTGGCACTCTAGGTTTCTATATATTTTATATGTTGTCATGGATTATATGGTGAATTTTATTAATTAATTATGGTTGATTAAATTATTATTTAATTAATTATTAATTAATTAATTTATACCGGCTATGGTTCCTTAGAGGTTAGAATGTGTATCTAAGTTTTTTATATAATTAGATGGCGGACTATCATCTTCGTCTAAGAGTTATTATTTAATTTTAAATTTTTTAAGAATTTTGTAATTAAATAATTATTCAGAGAAGACGGATCTAGATAGTAGATCTAGAAGATAGATGATGGTGATTCCAGGTATTTCTTGAGTCTCTAATTTTATGTTTTGAATTGTTGAAAATGAAATCGATGAATTGCATTAAAAATTGTATTTTTTGAAAAGGGTGATTTTTGCTCGGTCGGCATGCCGAACACTCTAGTTTGGCAAGTCGATGGTCGTAGATCGGTAGGCCAGACATGAGGTTTGGTAGGCCGTCAGTGGGATAGAAATCAAGTGGCTCTGGCAGCAGGCCAAACTTTTGAAGACACTTTGCCATCTTTCATTCAAGCTCAAAAATCATTCATTCAAAAACAAGAAGTTCATAACACTCGCACTTCTCAAGACATTCATGAAATTAAAGAATCCATTTCTAAACTCACTTCTTACCTTCGCATTCAAGAAAAAGGCAAATTTCCTACTCAACGTGTACATTACCTATCTGCAGACGAAGTTGCCTCTTCTAGCTCACAATCACAACAAGAAACTATTAATTATGTCACAACTCTTTGAAGTGGAAAAGCTGTTGATAAGACTAATCTTTCAAAAGATCAGAAGATTAATTCAACTTTGAAAAGTGGTGAAAAAATTAGTAGTGATGAGGAAAATTCTAAAACAAAAAAGAGTGTTTCAAAAGAGAAATTTGTTCCAAAGGTTCCATTTCTTCAAGCTTTGCTTTCAAAAGAGAAGTTTGACAAAAATACTGAAAATTTTAAATTGTTCAAACAAGTCAAAATTAACATTCCAATTTTAGATGCAATCAAACAAGTCCCATCATATGCTAAATTTTTGAAAGACTGTTGTACAATTAAAAGAAAGCATAATGTGACTTAAACTACATTTTTAGTTAAGAATGTTAGTTTCATCATTCAACATGTTTCATTATTGAAATACAGAGATCCTGGTTGTCCCACAATTTCTTGTATCATAGGAAATACTCAAATTGAACATGCTTTGTTAGACCTTGGTGCTAGTGTTAACCTTTTACCATATTCTGTTTATTAGCAATTAGGTTTAGGTGAACTAAAGCCAACTTTTGTCATACTTCAGTTAGCTGATTGATCTGTAAAAATTTCAAGCGGTGTTGTTGAGGATGTGTTAGTCCAAATTGATAAATTTTACTACCCAATAGATTTCATTGTTTTGAATACACAACCTGTCACAAATTCAAATGTTCACATTCTTGTCATTTTAGGTCGTCCATTTTTTGCAACTTCTAATGCTTTAATTAATTGTAGAAATGGAATACTAAAATTATCTTTTGGGAATATGACTTCAGAATTCAATGTTTTTAACATGGCACAATCACCTTCTAGAAAGTGTGCAGTGAACTCTGTTAAGAGCAGTACTTCTAGAATGTTTGTTGATCCCTTGGCTGATTTGAATAATTCTTTTGATTCGAATGTTCCACCCAAAGTTGATAACCATCCATTGAATGTTTTTGATGACCAAACTCTTGAAGCTGTAAATTCAAGTTTTGAAGCTGAATGTGAAAATGAAATGTTTGAAGACGAACCTGAGGATGAGGTAATGGGTGACACTATGGATGACCTCATGTATGATCTCATGGATGAAGAAGAATTTCAACAAAGATTCTTTGCAGCTGTTGGCAACTTAACTTTTTGAGAGTGCTATCTTTTGGGAAGGTTTAGAGCAACTCTTCCAACAGTCATCAACATTGACGATTTTGACTCCGAGTCTGAAACTGAAATCATAGTTAAAGATTAATGTTTGTATTATATTTATGTTTTGTATGTTGTATCTTTATTTTCTTTATTTTTCCTAAAAATTAGAAAAATAATTTCAAAAATTCATTAAAATGACAAAAATTATGGAGGTTATAATCAACAAGATTAGTTGGTATTTTTGTATTAACAGCCTTTCAAAACGCATTTTAATGAAATGATTTTTAATGAATTTTAGACTTTTGTAAATAATTAAGAAAAAATAAAAATTGAAAAAACATAAAAATTGAAAAAACTCAAAAACACAAAAATATTTTTATTTCTTAGTAATCTGTTAGGTTACTTTTCTTTAGCCTATTTTAGTTTGGCCCATTATTCTCGCATGTGTCTGTATAGTCTTCCCCGTGTCTAAATAGTAATTAACCCCTTTTTATAAAATCCGTTACTGTGCATTTAAGCTCAAAATCTTTGTTCTTTCTCTTTCTAAATTTCTCGTTTTCTCTCTCAAATTTTCTCTATCTTCTAGCTAAAATTCTTAGAAATTCTTTAAAACTCTTTCAAGATATTTCAAACACTTTTTCCAGAAAATCTTTAATATCCTTTTCTTCTACTTCCACAAAAATCTCCCCAATTCTCTCTCAAATTCTCTTTCAAAGCTTTCGATTCATTCTCAAAAATCTCTCTGTTTCTTTCAAGTCATGGATCCTAAATATGAGCACCTAAAGAAATATTTCCCTTCACTTTCTCAAAGGGAAATCAAAAAGAAGTATAAAAGTAGAGTCACTCGTCTTTGGGTACTTTCATGTTTTAAACTTCCTATTGATATCAACATTTACATAGTAGGTCTTGTTCATCCAAGTGATGTAAATAATGCAGCTTTGCCCGGTATGGGTACAAGTCTATGTGCTAGAAAAAGAAGAGCTCATCGTATAGAGCCAAAATGTTATAAATGTTCTTGTCAAACTTGTTCTGAAAAATGTCATTCACCTAGTTTCGTATCTATAAATTGGGAAGATAAAATTCAGTTATGTAAAAATGGTCTTAGGAATGAAAACTTAAAAGATCTCCGAGTTTCTCTTGAGTCCCATTCAAGTGGATACGTTTGGGGGGCTATGAAACAACTGTGGCCTCAATTTCATGTAGAAAAGGAACGCCTTGGGAATCTGACACTAAAAGACCCAAATGTTTAGTTCGAGAGAATGTTAGATGGAAAGCAGACTCAAGATCCTTCTACTTCAGAATAAGGTCTGTAAAGTATTTTTCTTTGTTTCTTTGTGTGTTTGTCTTAAAAAAAATCATAAAAAAAGAAAACTATTGAAAATTTATTCGAAATATGATCATGGTTTCAATAAAAATCATCAGAATGACTGAGTAATAGGAAACGCATTTTGATGAACAAAAGTTTTCTTTAACTCATTCTCGAATAAAATTTCATCTATAAAAAGATTTTTGATTTTTGTGATTTTAACAGCAGTTGTTTAATAATTGTGTTTATACAGTTTATCTTTTAACAATAATATTTTGACTTTTCTTCTTTTGTCATATGCGTAATTTTCTTCGATAGGTATCTTGTGTATCGTGTAAGATAAGCTTTGCTTTGATTTTTAAAATTAAGTCCCATTCATCAAAAGTTGTACAGTAAAGTCTAGTTTGTCAAAAGGTAAATAATTTTGTCAGATAAAAATTTTCAAAAAGTTCTACAGTTGTGTAACATTTATCTATCCGTCCTTATCTGTCATCATAGCTGTCTTTTCTTAATTGTACCTAACGTTCTTCTTAGGTGTGTATAAAATCCCTTTAGTTTTTAAGTTTTTCTTAGAGCAGATTTGTAAGATAGAGTCAGTCTAAAAAAAAAAGAGAGTCTTACTCTTAGTAATTGTTATGGAGTCCTCGTCCCAGTCGTCTTTAAAGTTCAACAATGTCTGTGTGTTTTGCGGTTCTAAATCAAGAAAAGGTATTGATTACATAGAAGCTGCATTTCATTTAGGTTTTGTCTTGGCTAAGAAAAAGATAAATCTTGTCTATGGAGGAGGTAGTCTAGGTTTAATGGGTACTATTGCTGCTAGAAGTCGTTTTGAAGGTACTAGAGCTTTAGGTATTATTCTAGGTGTCTTTGCTCAAAGTCATTTATGTGGTCCTACTATTGGTGTTGAAAAAATAGTCACAGGTATCCCTAAGCGAATAAGAGGCATGGAGTTTGCTTCTGATGCTTTCATTGCTTTACCTGGAGGTTTAGGAACTCTAGAAGAACTTTTAGCCATTGCTAGTTGGAAATTGTTAGGACTACACTCGAAACCTGTTGGTTTGTTAAATATAAATGGTTACTTTGATAGTTTGCTTAGTTTTTTAGATTGTGCTATAGAGCAAAGGTTTCTTGAGGAGTCAGTAAGAAAGATTTTTATCTCTGCGCCTTCTGTAGAGGAATTACTTGGAAAAATGCAAGTCATTGATCCTAAGGTGGACACTACAACATCAAAGTACTATGGAAAACGCAAACAAGATCTAGATCTTTCTCTCTAAACTCTATCTCTTTTAGTTTTACCTATAGCATCATTGTTTATGTTTTTGTTTTTGTGTTTGTCTTTAAATAACCGCTCTTGTAAATATATGTTGTTACTCTTCCCGGTTAATCTTGTTAAAAATTGAGAACAGTGTTCAATTTAGGTTTAGGGGAGAGGGTTGTGTCAATCTTTCTTTTTTGTGATTAAATCTAGGATTAGTTTTAAAAACCAAGTGAAAAATAAATAAATAAAAAGTGTGCTATTTGTAAGATTTTAAGATTCATGTGCTCCTAGGTCGAGATGGCTGAGTGAAGAATTTGTCTTGAAACGCGTCTTGATAATGGTTCGAAAATGAAGTCCTTTGTGTTTGTAAATTTTCATCTTTGCATTTTTCTCCTTGTGTAGCATGCAAGTTTGAAGATGGCTGAGGTAAGGAATACTTAATATTCTTGAAACACATCTTCACCTTGGTAGAAATAGTTGAGTAATAGAGTGACTAGCATTCTTGAAACATATTTCTACATGATTGTAAAATGTGTGTTTGCATTGCATTTGATTATTTAAAAAAAAAATTTTAAAAATTCAAAAATCTAAAAATATTTTCAGTAATTTGCCTCTTGTTTGATGACAATATAAAGATTATAGCATTTTTATGACTTAAGGTAAATTTTAGATATTATTTAAGTTTTTGTAAGTTTCTTCAGTTTGCCTTATATTTAGGTGGAAATTTTCCCAAAATTTGAACACATAATCTTGCACTATGATTTGTTATATTAATTTAGAGACTGTTTATGTTAATATAATTTGGTTTATTTTTATAAAATCTTATAACTTGTTTAAATCCCTCTTGAGGCGAAATCCTAGATAACACTAAGTTACCTCTTTGGAACGTTTGAGCCTTTCAAGCCTACCTAAAGACATTTTTTATCCCTAGTTACCTCGTTGTGCTTAATATTGTATTTTCTTCGTTACCCACATATTTAGCCTAGCCTTTTTAATAAATTCATAATCCTTTTTTTTTTACCTTTCACTCATAAGGAATTTCTTCTTTCAAGTATAGTCGGGTTTATGCCAATGTTATGAGAGATTGGGATGGGTTAAGAATATTTGTTATATCTGTAAAATACATAAGTTTATTGTAACTCTTCAGTTATTTTGTATTTTAGTAAAAAAACAAACAAAACAAAAAAAAAAAGAAAAGAAAAAAAAACTAAAAAAAAAAGAAAAAAGAAAAAAAAAGTTAAATAAAAAGTGGTTGACAAAGGAAATTTTATTTCGAGTTCGGGATTGTAAACTTTGGGAATTAGATTGTACATTTTAATGGTTCAAAATTTTTGTAAGCATCTTATGGGTGAACTGAGCCTCAAATATATCTTTCATCCTACCTTTGACCCAAGCCTTATATTACAAGCTGAACAAAGTCCTAAAGGTCTTTAACAAGGTGTTATTCTACATTAGTGAAGAGAGGGATGAAAAAAAATTGATAAGAATTTATTTAAATAAATTATGTTATATTAATGTAAATTTTTCTGGTTAATATGCATTGATTAGGAATAGAAATTCACACGCACACAGGAAAATTCATCTTAAATATTTGACATACTTTATAAATGAACCATAACTTAATTAATATTTACATTTTTACTTTGAGACATGAATATGAAATAAATCCTGAGGAAAATCAGTGAGGAATCACTAGCTTTTCAAAAAAAAAAAACCTTTTATCTGTTTTAAGTTTTATCGCTTTAATTGCTCGAGACTAGCAATAAGCTAGTTGAAGGGTGTGATAAGACTTAAAAAATGTACTTTTCTTAACATTAAAATCAATCATTTTGCATTAATATTTTTCATAAAACTCCTCAATTATAGCAATTTAGTGATAAACAATGTTTTAATGTCTTAGTGTGAAAGTGTGTTTAAAAATGTTTTTTTAATGTGTTTGTATGTTTAATAATATTTTTGGTAATTTTTAGAGTCGTTTCGGTGTGTTATATAAGTGTTTAGTTTGTAAATAATAAAAACCGTAAAATAATGTTGTGTGATTTTATTTTGAGCCTTAATGTGTTTAACTGTGTGTTTTAATTAGTAAATATGTCCTATATTTTTAGTAATTTCTAAAAATATTTTCAAATCATAAAAATCATATCTGTGCTAAACTGAAAAAGACTCAAAATTTTAGAAATTTTGATCTATTTTTAATTAATTTTGTGTGTTTTAATGTAAAATAAATATTTTCAATATTTTTGTAAATATTCTGTTTGTAAAATAATTAATTTTAGTGTGTTTGTGAATTTTAGATTTAAAATTTAGAGAAAAAACAGAGCAAAAAAGCACAACAAGGGACAAAATTAGACATCAAATGTATCAAAAACAATTAAAAAAATCGATTCTGTATATAGAGGACACGTGGCGAAACAAGGAGCTTTCGTTGAACTGCTCAAACGATTGTGACCATCCGAAAAAGAGGTTGCGTGTCAGCACGTGATCCATTACGTCAGTGAGTCTCAGTAGTGCGGTCCACGTGTCGATCCATGATTCGTGCATGCATCACATGCGCCGACAGCTTTCACGCGTGTCAGAGAGTGCTTCAGTTTGCGTTGGATAGTGTGCTGGAGTCTTCACAAGCGTCGGTCTTTCCAACTGTTGGATCGGATGACCTTGACCGATCTAACAGTCTACATTTACTGTCCCACTGGTCCCACTGGGCCCATTTTATTCAACGATTCCAACCCATTAGATTGTGCTTTCAACAGCCACAATCAATCTGTTTCAATACTGCTAGCCACCGAGAAGCAGGGGATTTCAAACGAATTCTCAGATAATGAAGAAGGAATCTCACGTGAAAAAAAAGAGGAAAATTTTGGATATTTTGATCCAAATTTTTCAACAAAGCTACAGTAAAAAAATTATAAAAAAATAAATGAATAGTAGTTTTTAGACTCTATAAAATAGTGGCCTTTGATGCCCAGTTCTGCAATTCCTCCCCTACGCAATGAAAAACACTGCTGTTTAAATAGTTAGTCTTTTATATTCATTGTTATTTCAGTTTTTAGTCCAGTTTCTTGTAAAATATTTCCCAATTTATGTTGTAAAAATTATGTTCAATAATATCAGTTGTATTTTATTAAATATGATTTTCTAAATACCTTTTTAGCTAAGGGGAGAGGGGAAAATTCTAATAAAATTACCTTAAATATTTTTGGTTTTTCTTAGTTTTCTAAGCAGTTGTAATGCCAAAATATTTTCTTAAAAAACTTAGGATTTCAATAGTTTCTTAGCTAAAACTTTGCCAAAATTACAGTTTGATTTATCGACGATATAGACTGGCACGGATAATGCTTGGAAGGACCTTGATTACTTGTAGACAGAGAATGACTCGGTAAATGCTTAACTTACTATCTTGGTTGTTATTTTAGTTAAGTTATGTTGAAATGCTGCCTATTTTTTTATGTTGTTTTTTTGCTAAATTTTAGACATGAAATGACACAGTAAATGCTTGGTAACTCTTGATTTATTATCGACATAAGATGGCATAGTGTATTCTTAAACCAACTAATAAATAAAAAGAAAAACTAAAATATATTTAAGATAATTGTCAAAATGAAACCTTTAAATCTCAGCCTTGTTATTATTGCTGTTTTATTTCTTTGAATTGCTGTCCTTACTTTGCTTAAGTTATTTTAAATTATCCACACTTATTGTTAAAGTTCCATTTTAATTTTGTCTACATTTCTTGTTATTAAAGTTTCAAATTATCAAAAACAAAGTATGAAAAATGTTGTAAAAATGTGTAAATATTGTAAATATATTCTGTGAATAATAAATATTAATCCTTAAATTTTTTAGCTTAAATAAAAAGAAAAAATTAATATAATATATGTACTAGAACTGAATAAATCATTTCTTGTGAGTTTGATCTCGGATTCACGGAGTAAATATTACTTGAGACAACCTTATATTTGAGGTTAATTTAGAATGCGTTAATAGACGTGAGATCAATGATATAGCATGCTTTTTCTGCAAATCGATGACTTATGTTAATTCTACTATTGGTTCATATTCAGTTAATTAGATTGTGATAATTTATATTAGTCTATTGGTTAATTTAAAATAAATGTGTTAAGTTATTTGTATCTATTTTATTTGATATTGGATTGTAGGTGTATGACTGTTTTAATCATGTAACTTCTACATCGAGTTATTTAAATTAAAACTGAGGCCTTATGAAAGGTTCACGTGTTAACTGAAATAAAAAGCATTCCATTTTGGGCAAAATGGGTCGAATGATGAGAAGGTCGATCTAGCAAAAACAAGACAAACTAGCAAGCCAACTGTGTGCATCGGCCAGCCATAAGCGTAACTAGAGTTATAAGTTTTGGCGTAGATTCTTGGGCCAGTTATGATTTTGGAAACACTTTAAGAGGAGAATTGATCCCTTAGTGGCTAATATAAATAGGATACTTATTTCTATTGTTAGTTAGATCACTTGAGAAATTTAAAAAGTATTCTAGAAAGAGAACTCTAAAACTCACATAGGATTATTTTTCAACATCAAGGACAATTATACTTGTTTTTCTCTTGTGGTTGGAAGAAGATATGTTACTAAGAGGAGGATCGAATGACATGTGGCCACTTGCATTCCAATTATGGAAAAGAGAATAGCAAAGAAGACCAATTAGTTAAGGCTTTTCCAAGTGCAATTTTCTTGTAACAATTTTGCTAAATTAATTAAGCCAAATGTGTGGTTATCAATCTTCAAAGTTATGAAGGTCTATTTATACTTTAAAATATATAACATGTCTAACTTGTTTCTATGGAAAAGATTTTATTAATTTTTTAAATTCTGTTATATACTTGTTTTCCAACAAATTCAAGGTGTAGATTTATATAAGGGTAATGAATAGAGAACTTACTCTTGAATTTGGTTATCCAATTATTTTTGGTGTAATGATTACACCATTTGTATCCCAAGACAAGAATGCAGAGTCTAGAAGAGTGAATTCAAAGCATAGTAGAGGAACAAGTAAATAAATTAAACTCCACATTTAAAAATTGATAACTTTTTTGTTATAACTTTGATTGAAAAGATTCTTTTTCCTATACATTCAAAGTAAAAAAATTAACAAATCTAGCTCCATATAGCCTAAGTAATTCTTCTATTAACATCGTGTTTTTGTAAGATTTGTTATTAAACACTGAGGGCATATTTGGTACATGAGTTGAAATCATAATTTTTTTTTTCACCTTGTGGTCTGAACTAGTAATTTTGAATAATGATTTTGATCTAGCTTTTGAAATGTAAAAGTCTAAACAATAAATAAAACATCATATCATAGAACAAGTGATTGGATAGTGTGAGCTGTACGAAAATTATAAATGTAGTCACAGGTTTGGATAGTACAAATTGTTCAAACCATATGTTTTTTTGGGAGCGGGTGCAAAGTTTTCAAAATTGGAGGTTTTGCTTGTTTTAAACCACCCTTCTCTTTTTAAACTTCTACTTTGTTTTATTTATCAAACATCAACCGAACTTGAACCCATAGGTTCAAACAATCAGAATCTACATACCAAACGCCAACTAAACATTTGAAAAGTTTATTTCAATAACCTATATCCAAACATAGATTTAAAATTTTCACAATTGGATCGATTAGTTGAGGCAATGGTCGTGGTTAGGATGTGACTGACAGGCTAGGGTTGGGGTTGAATCAATGAGCCAAGATTTGGGCCAAAATCAAACCACCAGGCCAGGAACAAGGTTAGATTTTAATAGATTGGGATTGGGGTTGGGTCGACTGGACAGGTTGGGGCCTAGATCAACCTTAAGTGTTGGGTTTAGGGCCGAGGTTGGACTGACAAGACGGGGTTGACACTATCATTAAACCAACGAGATAGGGTCAAGGTTAGACCGACCAATAAGATAAAGGGGGTCAAGGTTAGACCAACCAACAAGTTAAAGGTTGGGATCAGACTAATGGATGTGGACTAGGGCAAGAATCAGATCAATAGATCGAGATTGAATCGATGACAACATCTTATCAATAGGCCGAGGTTAAGATTAGGATCCAGGCCCATGACGAGCTATCTCTTCTAAATTTGTTCTAAAATATAAACAAAGTAGCGATTATAATCCATTGATCAAACCTTGATGATGATCTTAAATTTGTTGATCAGATCCTGTTAGCCATTTTGACTCATTGACCTATCGACCTGAGAGTGGTGGTGATCCTGATCGTCGATTAGACCCCCATGGGAATTCTGAGCCTACCTTGAGAGTGATTCTTGTTAGTTAGCCTGACCACAACAACAATCCTAGCCCATCAGCTAATCCTGACAATGATCTCGACTTATCCTAGATGGCGACCTCATGTCATCGGACCATCCCAATTTGTTGGTGACCTTAATTAGTAATGACCACAACATAAGATTTCTGTTTTAAAAAATGAAAATAAGACATTTTTGTTTCTATTATTTAAAAACGATAACAATTGAAAAAAGGGGTAACTAAATGTGTTTTCACCAAACACTATATGTGTTTTTTGGGTTTAATTGAAATCAAAGGCCAAAAAAACATATCTAGTGATCTCTAGTTTGGTCCGCACTTTAATGTATTAATTGACACTATAATCCCACTTTTGTTTTGGTAGCCACAGTCCATTTGTAGTAGAATAATTGGCGTATAGAGCCATTAACTGAATATCTGGATGTTGCAGATTATGATTATTATAAACTATTAGACAATATGATGCCGGTAGAATGCTCATATATTTTAATTAGGTACTTGATACGAATGCTTATAAGAAAAATCAACATGTGGGGTATGATCATCATGATGTTTAGATTAAACAACTGTTTGAATTGAGGTGATTATAACAAAAATTTGAACTAACGTTTTCAATGCATAGATTAAGTGTACTTTGAATTGCAAATAAAATCAGAATGTATATTTGGATAGAGTGTTAAAAACAATTTTTGTTACTAATCTTTCAAAAACTTGATGATTATGGAAGAATTACCTAGACAATATGGGACTAGATTTGTTCTTTTTTTTTTTTTTTTTTTTTTGCTCTGAACATATAAGAAGAATCTCCTCAATCGGAACTGAAATAAAAATGTAATGAATTTTTGAGGCCAAAATTTTCGAGGGACAAAAAAATGCAAAACTAGAATAACATCTGCGTATTAAAGTTGCTACCAAATTTTTGTGCTAATTTAAAAATAAATTAATTCCCCTCTTTTTAAAAAGAAATCACCTCTTTAACAATACATGTGTCGTTTACTAATACCAATGACCAAATTTTTCTAAAGTATAAAAGATAGGAAGAATGAGAGAAATAGCAAACTTTTGAAATTTTGTGAACGAAATGACACGTTTTGAAAATATTTCTAGTAAACAACATATGTAAAATGTAAATAATTTATTTACTGTGTAAATAAGGGCTAAATTTTCTCAAAAAAATGTATAAGTAAATTATTTATACCTTAAATCTTTTTATTATGTAAATAAAATTTATTCACCGTAAACAATGAAGTAATAAATTATTTACATTGTACATATGTTATTTATTACAAAAATTTTCAAAACATATTATTTACTTACAATTAGTTTAAAAAATGTTATTTACTATAATTTTATCTAAAAAAAAGAAGATTTTTAAACGCTTCTGCATATGAACTCTACCTTCATGAGCTTAAAATTTACTACATCGGCAACCTACAAAAAGTGTTGCTTTTATAGAATCCTATTAAATTCAAATTCTGCATCGCACTGACTAATGTTGACTTAAAAGGTAACTGATTTTACCAAAAAGTCCATTGTACATTGGAAAACAATCGGAATACACAGGAAAAATCGGTCAATAAGCGTAGGCAAGCTTAAAAATCTTTGAAAATCAGTCACTTCAAATCTACATGCTGGCTCTGCTCCTTGCGTCACATGGGTGTTATATACAAACATCTGTTGTACCATAGAAATGGCATACACACATACGTACGAACATACATAACTATATATATATATATATATATATTTATCCTAAGCATCACCCATTACCAATGCTTTACACCATCTATGCCTATCACCAGCTCTCCCTGGTTCTTTCGTTACATCGCTTAGGTTTTTTTTCTCCTCCGTGTGTAGTTTTTTTTTTTTATTTGATTTGGCGCATTCTTAGCTGATTTACCTAGTGCCTACAGTTTGTTTTATTGGGAGGATTGTTAATAAAGCGCAAAAACGCAAATAAAAAGCGCAACGAGCGGCAAGAGAAGTTGCCCATGGAAGTCCTCGAGGAGTCTACTACAAATGGTAGACTTGGTGCATGGAAGGTATTTTTCAATTAAAAGAGCTTTTCAACTTGTTTAGTTAAATAAGTAAAGAGATTTATTGGTATAAAAAAAAGTAATTCAGGGACATGAATGGAGTTCTTAATTTATTATTTTTAAATAAAAGATTAAAAAAAACCTTTTCATAACCACCATTAGCATGGCTTCTTCTATCAAATATGGATTGCAAATGGTCATCCAAGATGACCCAAAATGTTTATAAAAAAAAACCATTCCAAACAGGCTCAAAGTGTCACTAAGTTAATAATATATTTATTAAGTTTATTAATTTTACTTGATTTTTAGTGGTAAATACATTATTTGCCTACTATTTATAATTTATTTACTTGGTGAATAAAATATTTATAAATTTTA
The DNA here is from genome assembly GCA_946598075.1 of Artocarpus hirsutus. Taxonomy (NCBI): domain Eukaryota; kingdom Viridiplantae; phylum Streptophyta; class Magnoliopsida; order Rosales; family Moraceae; genus Artocarpus; species Artocarpus hirsutus. The sequence goes on from CAMOHE010055124.1 coordinate 105,228, forward strand.
ATATTGACCACTTCTTTTAACTTTTTTAATAGAAAGCCAATATTATTTCAAGTAATATGTTGTTGAACTATGATTAAATTTCTTGAGATCGGATGTTATTGTTAAATAATTGACTTTCAGAGAAAATAAACATATGGCTATGGATTTGAGAATGTCTTCTGGCAATTTAAATATGTTTTAAAATTTTCATTTGACCCCTCAATTTTTTTGACAAGCTACAATTTGATCTCAAAATTTTAAAACATTTTATAAATGAGGTATTCACATAAATGCTACCTTTGTAGACAATTTTTATTTACGCCACAAAATATGAAAAGTTCTTACACTACAAATTTGACACATACCTCTCCGAGACATGTTACATGTCTCTCTAGGATATTTTTTGTGTCTTATTGGACATATCACGTGTCCCTTCAGGACTTTTTTGTATCCCACCGAGACATGTAGCATGTCATGTCGCATGTTCCTTTGAGATATTTTTTGTATCCCACCAAGACATGTCAAGTGTTCTTTCAGGACATGTCGTGTAGTCATCCAGATTATTTTTCGTGTCTCACCGAGACATGTCGCATGTCCTTCCAGGGCATTTTTTTATGTCCCACCAAGACATGTCGTGTGTCACTCCTGAGCATTTGACGTGTCTCATTGAGACATGTCACGTCTCCTTTCGAAACATTTTTTGTATCCTATCTAAACATCACATATCCTTTTAGGATATTTTTAGTGCCTTACCAGAACATATTGCATGTATTTCCTGAACATTTTTATGCCCCACTAGGCAAGTCACATGTCCCTCCGGGGCAATTTCCGCATCCTACCAAGACATTTGGTATGTCCTATGGAGATATTCTTTTTTTCCTCTCTCTCCTTACTGCCACTGCCAAGTCTTCATCCGACATACTGCTGAAAACAAAACAAACACAAAACCAAGTCACAGAAATTTGTGATACATCAGCTGAATTGTGTGACCGTTTAATAAAAGTGAGACAATATTGAACTCTTCCAATAAGGCAATTTTAAACCGTTCAATAAAAATTAAGCTTAAAAACTCTTCCTATTTGCAACTAAGCATGTGTTTTATAATAAATTTGAAGAATGGAAATAGCACCTTCAGATCAGATTACGATTGCAATCACATTAGATTGAATGCAAACAGCCATTTTTTTTTACCAAGTATCTAGCGTCGCTTTACTACGTTTTCCTTTATTTGAGGTTAAAAAAAAATTATTTCTTCAACAATCACAGCCAAAAAAAAAAAATAATAATAATACAAAACAAAACAACACAAAAAAAAAAAAAAAGGTTTCAAGAACTAAATAGGCAAAAGCCAAGAAATGCAGAATCAAACCAAATATGGCCGGATCTAAACAAGTGTGGTAACAAAGCAATGATCGCCAAGCCCCCATCGTCGGATTTGGAACAAATCTCGTCAGCGTTGTCGCAGATGGCGAGCACGAAGCGCATCTTCTCATTGTTGTGGTTCCAGATCTGACATAGAGGAGTGAGGAGAGAGCTTCGACGACGATGTGGAAGCTTCAAAAGGAGAGAATCTCGTGTTGAATAGCGATCTAAAGCTTTGAACGCAAGCATCAGCAAAAGGAGCATCAATCTCAAAGCTTTAAACAACAATATCAAAGTTTTGATTGCTCGCTCTAGACAACTCGAACGGCAAGGAGAGAGAATCTCGTAAAAGATGGCTCGAACGGTGAGAATCTTGCAGTGCTAGACACGGACATCGATTGCACAACGACGAAATGAGCAAAGGATGAGAGAGAAGGTGGAGAGAGAGGGGAAAACGAGAGATGAGAGAGAGAAAGACAAGAGGAGGGAGATACAGAAAGCGATTTGAAATTAGATGATGAGAGAGATATTGAAAGTTTGAGTGTGGCATACAGGTTTTTGCAAATTTTGTATTTGTGGCATAAACAAATGAATAAGTCTACTGTGGAGAATGGTTTTATTTTTCAATGGTCATATGTGATTTTTAAATTTAAATCAATGGAATGATAGAATACCAAATGAAAATAAACTCTACCACATGCAATCCAATACCTATTTGTAACTTTTATTCTGAAAAAAATACTAATAGGAAAAAAAAAAAAGCTCTACACACTATCTCCTTTCTCTACCATCAACACCATTGAAGCCAATTAGCCATGACCGCCGGCGATGAGGTGTGGAGGAAGACGAAATATCGACAGCATCGACGAGATTTCACATGCTTCTCTTTCTTTGAATTTCATTTCCTGTCAATTGTCAGTTCATATGAGAAAAAAAAAGGTATGTGAAGAAAGAAAAATGATTCCCAAGTTTTTTTCTTGAACCAAAATGTATACAGTTTGACAATAATGTGGGTTCTTCTTCTTCTTCACCTCCTCCTCCTCTTTCGGTTCATTTCCTACAAAGAAGAAATCAATGGAGCATTTATTTTTTAGTGTTTTCTCAGGGACCAAATAGAGCATCTGTTCGTATTATGATGTTTCTTTTAGGGTTTTGTTTAGTGGGTTTCTTGGTTATAAAAATGTTCTTTTAGGGTTTTGTTTAGTGAGTTTCTCGGTTATAAAAATGCTTATGGTACAAGTAATTAAAGGAAATATGTGTATTACATTTCTCTATTTTTATTCTCAGTTGTTAGACGGAGTTTTCTCAATTTGTTGTTTTGGCATTTTCCTTTCATTTTGTACGTTGCATGCATCGTGAGGGAAGTAAATGGGGATTAGATGAGATTATAAAGCTTGTTATTTTTCATGATTTTCTTAACTTTGTTAGCCAGCTCTCATGAAGTCCTTCGCGAACCCCTACAAAAGCCTGTTGGTAATTGTTGTGAAGGCTTGATCTCCTTCCATCGAAGCCCAAATCTTCCCACATGAACCGGCCCAGATCTCCTTTCATCAAAGCCTAGATCTTCATGTTGTTTGACCTTTAACCGTTGCCCAGATCTCTTTCTTTCGAAGCCTAGATCTCATTGATTGGTGGTGAGATGCTTGATAAGCAACAAGGAGGTTGGGGGGGCCTACCGACTGCCACCAGAATTCCTTCCAAATTTTTACTCTGGACTCAAGCATTTCAATTTAAAGATTTAGGGTTTGTGTAATTTTTTTAGAATGAAAAGCTAAAATTAAAAGATGTAAACTTAATGGTTGAGATTTATCAGTGTGAAAATTGTTATAAAAAATATTTATGATCAAATATAATACGTTTTATTTTAGTTTATGTAAGCAATGTAATTGTGAGCCATTGACTTTTAATGAGAAGGTCTATATTACCATTCTCTATCCATGGAGAATTTTGCCATTCTTTATCAAATTGTTTTCCTAAATTGATATAAAAAAGTGGTATACTACGTAAATTTTTCTTTAGAGAAAATAATACAAAATTTCCTTAATATACATCACTTATTTAAGCTGCCCTTTCACTTTTGTCATTTCATTATTGCCCTTTTTCTTGTATTATTTTTTCAAATACTAATTACAAATTTGCTATTTTGCTATACCTAAGCACTAAATTAAACCCTAAATCATTAAATCCCCTTCTCTCTTCTCTTTATGCCTTTCTTTCTCTCTCTTTCCAAAATTCTACTCTCTTTCTCTCCATCTCTTTCCTCTTCTTTCCACCTTTTTTATTTTCTCTACCTCCTCTCCCTCTCTCTGCTTATTTCTCCTCTTTGCCTCCCTTTCTTTTTCCTCTTTCTCTTCTCTACTATTGTTTAGACCAGATCATCTTACTCCCTCCCATGGCTTCAGTTTTAACTCTAAACCCTAATTTGCCATTACCAATCTCCCCAGCGACTTTGATTCTAACTTAACAACCATTGCAAACTCCTTACAAACATGCTCTACAAAAAATTGCATTCTCTGTCTTCTTTGTTGCTTAACCTTACTTGTGGCCATGACTCGTCTTTCTTCTTTGCATGCATGGATCTTGGCCTCTGCAATCCCTTTGTCGAGATCTATTGCCGCAATGGAGGCAGACTCAAAGCCGCTGACATGATCCTCTAATGCAACTTCCTAGCTGTGGTCGGTAGTGGGACAAACCCATTGTCCACTTCGAACAAGGTCAAGCTATAATGTGATACTTAGGGCCACTTTGTCGACTAGCTCACGTGCCGCTCTACTATCTTCGTTGTGTGGCTTTGATGTGACCTCTTTTTTTATTATTTGATTAAGATATTGTAATGCTAATATATTGTTTAATTTTAGATGAATTGCCTATATTTTTTATTACTCAATTCAGATATTTCAAAATACAAAGTCAAATCTGTTTGATGTTTATCTTGCTTTGTATTTGAAATTTTGGTTGTATATGAGTGTCTAAATCTCTTCATTTAAAGATGCTGGAATTTTTTTTGGCTTGATGATTGATCAGAGATTTAAATTTGCTATTAATATTTAAATAGTACCTGGCGGGTCTTGAGATAGGACTTGGCAGGTTCTGTATTTTAATCTGGTAGGTTCTAGAATGGAACCTAACAAGTTTCAGAATAAAACCTAACAAGTTCAGTGTAATACCCTGTCTTTTTAGGCCGTCACTTAGCTTGCTTAAAGATCTTTTTTTTTAACTTCAATTTTACTTATTAGTAATAAAAATACTGGGTAAAAAAATTTTCTTAATAACATACCTAAAAATTGTCTTGAAACCGTTGTGACTTCCATGGCAATGTAAACTAAAACATAAATATAAAAATTGACTTATAAGCCATTCAAAATATTTTGTAAAATATATCTTTTAAAATACTTTTTTTTGCAAAATATTTGTTATAAATTATTTCATTAAACATTGAAGCAAAATATTTGTTATAAATTATTTCATTAAACATTGAATTTCTTAAAACTTTTAAAACGCTATTTCAAATAATGGAAAACTTCTTCTTTAAGTAGGAAAAAACTATAGTGGTAGTATTCATACCCAACTTTTGCATCTATTTCTCTGCGACACCGAGCTCTTCAATCAGTCATACTGGTCTTGTCACGCCCCGGGGTATGGGAGGTGACGTGGTGGATTAATTAAATTAATTAAATAGAGATTTAGTTAAAAGTTGGGTTTTAGAATTAAATTTATAAATAAAGTATGAAAATTTTAAAATCTTTTGTGATGAGCAATCATAATATTTAAATAAACAAATAAGTTGATAAAACGAAATGTAGATAACGAAACTAAAAGGATGAGGCGAGAATGGGTCCATTGACCCACATCATGTGCACACACATGTAGTACTGACAATATTACAATACAACCACAATCCAAAAGTGAAAAGAAAAGTTATGATCTTACATGCCTTGAATTTTTTTGTAATACAACCTACCCAAAATCTTCTACTGATCACAAGTTCGGTCAACGGACTCTTCTTCGATTCTAAGCTGATATCCATCTAAGGGTAAGATTTTAAAACAAGTAAAATGTGAGCGAAAGGCTCAGTAGGACTATATCTTAAAAATAAACAGATAAATAGTTTAATAGAACATTTCTTAATAAATAAAATAAAATTAAATAAGTACTTTCGTTTATCAAAAGTGTATTGAAAACAGTTCATCAAGAGTACATTTTTACTATTCTAGGCAAACCATGATATTCACCACCGAAGTAGCCAGCTGGGTATCGGGACCTGCCCCCAAAGTCGTTCACTACACGAACCGATCTCTGATATGGCATCATGCCCATATATCTGTTAGTGATGTGCCCTAGGCCAATTATGTAATGACCACATATTGACTTCATTACATTTGCATTTTATTAATAAAGAGGCATTTTTATTATTATTATTATTATTTAATGAATAGTTAATTCTGCCTAAGGTCATCAAGTGTGTGACTTGATAGTAAAACTCTTAGGTGAAAATTGAATTATATTCTCAATTATCCCTAGTCGATCACTATTATTGGGATAATAATGAATGAAGACTAGTATGAAGTTTGACTGATGATTATGTTTTACTAATCATGCGTATGAGATACTAAGTCAACTCATAGATACATATTTGAGAAATGATGTATTGGATCGACTCGCTATGAGAATACTACATGGGT
>CAMOHE010055124.1:111270-131889 GCA_946598075.1 Artocarpus hirsutus
AAATTAAATAAGTACTTTCGTTTATCAAAAGTGTATTGAAAACAGTTCATCAAGAGTACCTTTTTATTATTCTAGGCAAACCATGATATTCACTACCGAAGTGGCCTAGCTTGGTTTCGGGACCTGCCCCCAAGGTCGTTCACTACACGACCCGATCTCTGATATGACATCATGCCCATATATCTTTTTATAATTAAAATCTCTATTTACCAAATATAATCATTAACATTCATTATGAGGTTTATTATGAAAACACCTCAATCTACTGTTTAGGAAAACAGTTAACAAGAATTCCTTTTTCAATCAATCATTGAAAAACACTTTGTTAAAAATCACTTTGAGGCCAAAACATTTAAAATTGGCTATTAAAAAAGGGGTAGAAGTCCTATCTCAATACTCGTACTGGTGTCCCACACCGTAATCCCGGTTCGCTATACATTAGCTCCGCGGATCCACGCACAACCTTAAATGAAAACTAGATCTATTAGTATCTAACACGAGATATCCTAGGTTATTAAATCATCTCATGGTGTCCTAGTGTGCCACTTAGGTTTATAAAATCATTTTATAAAGTTGGAATTTCAATCAGGGTTCAAAACAGTAAAAATTGGTGAAAAATCACAAAATTGCACCATGTCCAATCGGCCTGTCGGTTGCCCTGGTTCGGACAGCCGAACTGCATAGTTTGGCCTACCAAAAATCCAAGTCCGGTCGGCCAAACATTTCCAGGTTCGGCCTGTCGGTCGGATGAATCCGGCCTGTCAAACGCATTAATCCGGCCTGTCGAACTCAAACTTTGGCCTGTCGATCTGGGAAATTCTAGAAATTTTCATGCACGGGTCTCGGCTTCCTCGAGCCCAAATCTTCAATTCTAACCTGTTTTCTCAATTCTCAAGCATGGATAATGATCATAAACAATAGAAAAAACATAGTAACTTATTTTTTAATGGATTAAAACAGGTTTTAAACAAGGTTTGTGGAAAAATATGAAAATAGAGAAAAATAGAGAAAAATGAAAAATTTTGATTTCGATCTGTTTTTGATGAAACCAAGTTTGTATTATAGTGATTCTAAGTTCATCTAAACCTAGATTGAAAGATTTCTAAGCTTAGAAATGCTTAGATTTCAAAATGCAAGAAAAATTGAAAAATTGTGAAAGTTTAGAAATTTTAAAAACTAACCTTAAATCGAAGCTTAGATTGAGTTTATGGTTGTTCATTCGCGTTCCTGAGCCTTCAATCCACAATCCCGAAGCTTGAAATTGAATTTTGATTCAAAAATTTTAGAGAGAGATTGAGAGAGAAAGAGAGAGAGAGAGTGACGAATGGGAGAGGAGAGAGAGAAGCAAGAAATGAATAGAAAGAGAGAGAAGTGGTTGCACAGGACTGTGCACAACAGTACACTGTTTTCAACTCAAATTGCTTTGTTAAAATTCCAATTAACAATTAAAACAACTTATTATAATTTAAAATTATATAAAAGAAGTAAATAACACAAAGTTTCTTAATTTTCACAAAATGATCAAATTAAGTTTAAAATATTCATTATGGCACACTAATTCACCATTTTACACTTTAATATCGTTTAATTAATTTCTGGGTGTTACAACTCTCCACCCCTAAAAGAAATTTTGTTCTCAAAATTTACATATCGATTCAAAAATAAAACAAATGCGGATATAACTCCCGCATACTTGACTCTAATTTCCAAGTGGCTTCATCAATCCTGTGTTGCTGCCACACGACTTTAACTAACGAAATCTCACAACGACGCAAACTAATCACTTTTATAATCGATAATCTGGATCAGCACTTCTTCATACGTCTTGTCTTCTTGAATTTGCACGTCCTGGAATGAAACGATCTTATCCTGCTCAGGTGGACACTTCTGAAGCATCGACACATGAAATACGTCGTGAACATGCAAAAGTTCTAGAGGAAGATTGAGTCGATAAGCAACCACACCCACACGTTGAGTAATCTCAAATGGTCCAATATATCTTGGCGCAAGTTTTCCTTTTACCCTGAATCTTGAAATGCCTTTGCGAGGAGATACCTTCAAGAGTACAAAGTCTCCAACCTCGAATTCCAAAGGTCGACGACTTTTATCTGCGTAACTCTTCTGTCGACTTTGAGTTGCTCTCAGTCGATCTCGAATCACGACAATCTTCTCGTTGCTATCACGAATCTCATCTAGCCCAAGAATAACCCTATCTTCTAGTTCGGCCCAACACACTGGCGATCGACAAGGTCGTCCATATAATGCTTCGAACGGTGCCATACCAATACTCGATTGATAGCTGTTGTTGTATGCAAACTCCACTAGATGCAAATATTTCTTTCAGTTCCCGCCAAAGTCTAATGCGCATGCATGCAACATGTTTTCGAGAATCTGAATAACCTGCTTAGATTGCCCATCGGTCTGAGGATGAAACGCTGTGTTGAAGTTCAAATTTGTGCCCATAGCCCCCAGGAAGCTCCTTCAATATTTGGCATTAAACCTGGTATCCCTATGTGATGGACAAAGGAACTCCATGTAACCGTACTATGTTCTGTAGATACAATTCCCCAAGAATCCTCCTCGAACATGTAGATCTGAACAGAATGAAATGAGCTGACTTTGTTAACCTGTCGACCACAACCCAAATCACATTGTGCCGCTACTCTGTCCTCAGCAATCCTGTAAGGAAATCCATCGTTACGTGTTCCCATTTCCACCCTAAAATAGGAAACAGCTGAAGCTGACCTGCTGGCTTCTGATGCTCAGCTTTTACCTGAAGACAAGTCGTATACTTGGCCACGTATTCCCGAACGTCCTTCTTTATACCTCTCCACCAATAGTGCCTCTTCAAGTCACGATACATCTTTGTGCTTCCTAGATGAATGGTGAACTGAGACATGTGAGCTTCATCCATTACGGCCTTCGTTACTTCTGCAATTGCTGGAACTGCTAGATGCTCCTTGAAGTATAACGATCCATCTGCATGCATCCTCCATTCTTCGAACTACTCTCCGTTTTGAATTCGCGTCTAGATTCCCTGAAGATGCCGGTCTTGCCACTAGTTCTGCTTCACCATCTGAATAAGAGCTAGGGTCGTCTCTATGTGATACACTGAAACACAATCGTAGTCTTCATGATACTATAGCCCGAACTCACTTACTATCGCATCTCTTTTCCAATCTTCAAGAGCCAAACATGCAAGTATCCCTAAAGATTTTCGACTGAACGTATCCGCAACGACGTTAGCTTTCTCGGGATGATACTAGAACACAAAATCGTAATCTTTCATGTATTCTATCCATCTTCGTTGCCTCAAGTTCAAATCCCTATGAGTAAACAAATACCTCAAACTCTTGTGGTCGGAGAAAACTTGAAATGTCGCTCCATACAAATAACATCTCCAGATCTTCAACGCATGAATCACAGCTGCAAGCTCCAAATCGTGAGTAGGGTAATTCTGCTCATGAGGTCGTAACTGTCTCGATCTATATGCTACTACACGTCCATGCTGCATCAATACGCACCCAAGTCTACGTCCTGAAGCATTCGTATAAACCTCATATGGCTCATCACTGCTGGGAATGATCAACACTGGTGTTAAAGTCAACCGATTCTTCAATTCTTAAAAGGCGAGCTCACATTCTTCGTTCCACTCAAATCTGACATTCTTCCTAATCAATCTTGTCAACGGTGCTGCTATCTTCAAAAAGTCCTTCACAAATTTCCTGTAGTATCCTACAAGTCCCAAGAAGTTACGGATCTCTGCCACATTCCTCGGTTGTTCCTAATCGACTATGGCTTCTATCTTTGATGGATCCATCGAAATACCATGCTCGGAGATGACATGACCTAGAAATTTGACCTCTGTTAACCAAAATTTACACTTTTCCTTCTTGGCATACAACTGGTGTTCTCCCAAAGTCTGAAACATGATCCTGAGATGCTGCTCATGCTCTTCTCAAGTCTTAGAATAAACCAAGATGTCGTCAATGAACATGATCACAAATTGATCCAAGTAAGGCCTGAATATCCTGTTTATCAAATCCATGAAAGTTGCCGGAGCATTCGTCAATCCAAATGACATCACTAGAAATTCAAAATGTCCATACCGAGTCTTGAAAGCTATCTTAGGAATGTCTTCTTCCTTAATCCTAAGTTGATGATATCCTGGTCTCAAGTATATCTTCGAGAAGTACCGGTAGCCTCCCAACTGATCAAATAGCTCGTCGATCCTAGGTAGAGGATACTTATTTTTGACTGTAACCCGATTCAATTGTCGATAATCTATACACAACCTGAGAGTTCCATCATGTTTCTTTGCAAACAAAACCGGTGCACCCCACGATGATGTGCTATTCCGAATGTATCCCTTATCAGCAAGTTCTTGAAGTTGCTTCCTAAGTTCCTCCATTTCTGTCGGCGCCATCCGGTAAGGTGCCATAGAAATCGGTGTTGTTCCTGGAAACAATTCAATACCAAATTTGATTTTCCGATGCGGTGGTAATCCTGGTAGCTAGTTGGAGAATACATCCTCAAAGTCATCTACCACTAGAATCACTGCACGTCTTCTCGAAACACTAGGCTCTCCTTCTGAATCTATGAAGATAGCGTAACAAACTGTGTTCTTTCACCCTCCGAGACATGCCCTAACACGACACTCACTCATTAATCGATCACCACCACCCTGGTAGGTGATTACCGTCCCCTTATCAGATACTAGGGTTACTTTCCTAAGTTGGCAGTCTACCACTACATTATATCTAGACAACCAATCTATCCCTAGGATTACATCATAGGATCTCATGGGGATTACAATCAAATCACTTTTCAAAATCTCATCCCCGATGTTTATTTTACAAGCTTTACAAACACTATTCACACACACCCGCCCCAAGGGTGAAGTTATAACTTAGGGTTCGTCAAACTCTTCTATCTCTAATCTCAAGGCATGTACAAATGAGCTCGAAATAAGAGAATGAGTGGCACCAGTATCGAATAACAATTGTGCTAAAGACTGAAAAACCATGATCGTACCGTTGACAACCGCATTACTGGTTTGGACATCTGAACTCCCTGATGTCATCATGTGAACCTGTACTGGAGCGTTTCCCTTTCCTCTACTAACATTGCTGGATCCTGGGTTAACTGGTCAATACTGCTGCGATGGTGGCGACTGCACACTGGCTGTACTCGACGCTCGATACTGAGGGACGTTACATTGAAAATTCTGTTGTTGATGTCCTTGCGTTGAATATGACTATTGCTGAGGAGAAAACTGATGGAATGGAAGCTGAGGATATTGCTGCGGCTGAGGTAAAGTCTGAAGCTAGGGCTGACGACTAACTCCTTCTTCGGTCTAAAGCCCTAGGCGAGCACTCATGATTGGGCAATTCCTCTTGATGTGTCCCAGCTGCTGACAATAGTGACAATGAAAGCTGTAGGGGTTGCTACACCCGCTGCTGGATGAACTGCTATTGTCGCTGTTCACGCCACCCTGCTTGTCCTTTCCAGGAGTTGGTCGACTGCTGACACTCCTCTTGCTGCTCCTCTGTGGTCCTCCTGACGTCTTAGCTCGATTCTCACAATACTGTGTATAATCATTTTCCACTGATATTGCTGATGACACAAGCTCTCCAAAATTCCTGAGTCACAGAGCAACTATCTGTCGTCGAATAGGAGCCTTGAGTCCTTCTTGAAATTTGATACACTTCTCATGCTTAGATGCCATTGCTGAGGGAGCAAACCTAGCCAACTCATTAAACTTTGCTTCATATTCCCGTACTGACATATCTCCCTACTGCAACCTATAAAATTCTACCGCCTTTTGATGCCTATATCTTTGCAAAAAATACCGATTGTAGAACAGCTCCTCAAATCTATCCCAACTGATATTACCATTATTTTCTAGGCATTTAGCTTGCTTCCACCAAGTATTAGCACCACCCTCGAACTTATATGCTGCGTACTCCACGCGATACTCTGCTGGCACACCAAGAGTATCTAGATGCTTCACGATCGAATCTAGTCAATATTTCACCACCTGTGGGTCCCTAGTTCTGTCAAAAGTTGGCACAGATGCACGCTGAAATTCCTTAAAGTATGAATGTCGACGACTAGCCTCGGAATCAACCTTGCCTTAGCTACCATCTGTCGAAATGCAGCAAACATAGCCCTCATCATTTTTGAACTCGGCGTCTGTTATCGAACATCGTCTAGGTGCCATTCTCTCACTTCTGAAAACAAAATTTGGACTGTCAGTGGTATTTCATTGTCGTACCTATGTGTGCACAATTCCCAAGGTTCATAACCTTGAGCTCTGATACCATTCTGTCATGCCCCGGGGTACGGGAGGTGACGTGGTGGATTAATTAAATTAATTAAATAGAGATTTTGTTAAAAGTTGGGTTTTAGAATTAAATTTATAAATAAAGTATGAAAATTTTAAAATCTTTTGTGATGAGCAATCATAATATTTAAATAAACAAATAAGTTGATAAAATGAAACGTAGATAACGAAACTAAAAGGATGAGGCAAGAATAGGTCCACTGACCCACATCCTGTGCATACACATGTAGTACTGACAATATTACAATACAACCACAGTCCAAAAGTGAAAAGAAAAGTTATGATCTTACATGCCTTGAATTTTTTTGTAATACAACCTACCCAAAATCTTTTACTGATCGCAAGTCCGGTCAACGGACTCTTCTACGATCCTAAGCTGATATCCACCTAAGGGTAAGATTTTAAAACAAGTAAAATGTAAGCGAAAGGCTCAGTAAGACTATATCTTAAAAATAAACAGATAAATAGTTTAATAGAACATTTCTTAATAAATAAAATAAATTAAATAAGTAGTTTTGTTTATCAAAAGTGTATTGAAAACAGTTCATCAAGAGTACCTTTTTATTATTCCAGGCAAACCATGATATTCACCATCGAAGTGGCCCAGCTGGGTTTTGAGACCTGCCCCTAAGGTCGTTCACTACACGACCCGTTTTCTGATATGACATCATGCCCATATATCTTTTTATAATTAAAATCTCTATTTACCAAATATAATCATTAACATTTATTATGAGGTTTGTTATGAAAACACCTCAATCTACTGTTTAGGAAAACAGTTAACAAGAAATCCTTTTTCAATCAATCATTGAAAAACACTTTGTTAAAAATCACTTTGAGGCCAAAACATTTAAAATTGGCTATCAAAGAAGGGGTAGAAGTCCTACCTCAATACTCGTGCTGGTGTCCCACACCATAATCCCGGTCCGCTATACGTTAGCTCCGCGGATCCACGCACAACCTTAAATGAAAACTAGATCTATTAGTATCTAACCCGAGATATCCTAGGTTATTAAATCATCTCATGGTGTCCTAGTGTGCCACTTAGGTTTATGAAATCATTTTATAAAGTTGGAATTTCAATCGGGGTTCAAAACAGTAAAAACGGGTGAAAAATCATAAAATTGCACCATGCCTGGTCAGCCTGCCGGTCGCCCTAGTTCGGCCGACCGAACTGCACAGTTCGGCTTGCCAAAAATCCAAGTCTGATCGGTCAAATATTTTCAGGTTTGGCCTACTGGTCGGATAAATTCGGCCTGCCGAACGCATGAATCTGGCCTGTCGAACTCAAACTTCGGCCTGCCGATCTGGGAAATTCTAGAAATTTTCACGTATGGGTCTCGGCTTCCCCGAGCCCAAATATTCAAATCTAACCTGTTTTCTCAATTCTCAAGCATGGATAATGTTCATAAACAATAGAAAAACATAGTAACTTACTTTTTAATAGATTAAAACAAGTTTTAAACAAGGTTTGTGGAAAAATTCAAAAATAGAGAAAAATGGAGAAAAATGAAAAATTTTGATTTCGATCTGTTTTTGATGAAACCAAGTTTGTATTCTAGTCATTCTAAGTTCATCTAACCTAGATTGAAAGATTTCTAAGCTTAGAAATGCTTAGCTTTCAAAATGCAAGAAAAATTGAAAAATTGAGAAAGTTTAGAAATTTTAAAAACTAACCTTGAATCAAAGCTTGGTTCGAGTTTGTGGTTGTTCAATCCCATTCCTGAGCCTTCAATCCACAATCCCAAAGCTTGAAATTGAATTTTGAATCAAAAATTTTAGAGAGAGATTGAGAGAGAAAGAGAGAACTGAGAGAGAGTGAGAGAGAGAGAGAGAGTGACGAATGGGAGAGGAGAGAGAGAAGCAAGAAATGAATAGAAAGAGAGAGAAGTGGTTGCACAGGACTACGTGCAACAGTACACTGTTTTCAACTCAAATTGCTTTGTTAAAATTCCAATTAACAATTAAAACAACTTATTATAATTTAAAATTATATAAAATAAGTAAATAACACAAAGTTTCTTAATTTCCACAAAATGATCAAATTAAGTTTAAAATATTCATTATGGCACACTAATTCACCATTTTACACTCTAATATCGTCTAATTAATTTATGGATGTTACAGGTCTCCCATAGGATTACTATAGTATGAAGGAACTTATAATAAGCTTTCGCTTAGTAAGCTCAAACATAATCTCATAAAACATTAAAAACATTATTCATAAACATTGTCTTTTAACTTTTCTCTTAAATGCATATTCGTGAACCTTTTCTACATTTTTCATAAAATGTTTTTCACAATCATTTTTCATAATACATTTCTTAAAATTTTTTTTAGAAACATATCATGGAAAGAAAGGCAAGCAAAGTCACAATTTATGATTCCATTTATGCTCATTTTTGAACACTTGATTACGAACTTTTTATAGTCATTCATAACTTGAACTTTTATCATCTTTCTTATTTTACTTTATCTTACGGGCTTTAGTATTCGTACCAACATCATCGATCATGATATCGTCACTTTAACATAACATATTGCCTCCTTTATGGAAGAATTAGGTCCATCAAATAATGAGGTCTTAATTTAATATAACTTGTATATCTCACATCAAAGAGGCTGGTACAACACTTTAATTATTATCTTTGATTCACCCTCTTGTAAACTTTAATGAGCATATCAAAAGCTAAATTCACCATGTGCTATAAGTTAGCATTAAAACATTAAACATAGCAATTGCAAATACATTGCAAATCATGACTTGAACTTTAAAACTTGATGCATAGCATATGCAAATATACTTCAAAAACAACTTGCATATTATTGACAACCGCATTTGCAAACATATATAAGGAAATTGAAAATCATTTTCTTTATGCCATAGGTGAGACTTGAGGCTTACTTTGGTAGCGCTTTAATTTTCCTATTTCATTCTTTTTTTCTTTGTTAGTAGGCTTCTGTAAACTATTTCAATGACACCTGACCATTAGCTAACCTTTCTTTTTATCAATCTCCTTGATTGATAATAAAACTTAGACATTAACTATTCATTGCTTTTTTCTTAGCATCATTTCCTATCGACTACCTTTTAATTGTTTAAGCCATTTGTTCCTTATACTTAACTTCATAGCTTATCAATTTACCTTTCCTTTACTTAACTTGAACATTTCTTAACCATATCTCCCGTCTTGTTTGATGGTTTCGTTAATTAACAAGATACTAAATATTTTCCATCTAAGGGCGTTTCTAATTCAGAGTGTTTGGTTCCGTTTTTATAGTTTTCTTAAAAAGGACAATTTAACCCTTAACAGGTTTTTTGTGAGTCTCGTAAAACTTCACAGTTCTTTTACTTATGAGGTATGGGAAAATTCCTGCTTAGAGATATTTTTCTAATTCGAACGTTTCAAATTCCGTTTGAAACATTTTTACAAAAAAATGACCTTTTTGTCCTTAACATATCTTAAAATACTTTTAGAACTTGTTTTAAATAGTACTTATATTTCCTTACTTCTCATAACATTATACACAAAAAAGCAACAATTTTCCTTTTGATAAAATCTGTTTAATCCAAACTTAACAGTTTTGACTTGTAACTTAAAAATCTTTTCGATTACACCCTTAGCGTGTTTTTGTTTCTTTTTATGTTTTGTAAAACTCTTAATCCTTTTAAGACTTAAAATCTGTGGATATTCACTACCTATAGCAGTGTAGGAACCAATATTTTCTAAGTGAAAATCCAATTTCACACAACTTTATAGTTTTGGCCTAAGATACAAAAATCTTAACATTTTTGCCTTGAAACCAAAAACGACCACCTTATATTAAAATGTTTAGTTTTTCACAATGATTAAAACTTCATCAAACTCCTTAGCCATTAAAACCATTTCATAAGATTTTTTTATGAAACATTGTACTTAAAATATCATAAAATTTAGAACTTAAAATCAGTATAGAATTTTTGCAAATTGTCTATGATTTTTAATCATTTCAATGATCTACAACTTTTGTGTTTTAAATTTTCTCAAAATAATTCATATTAATGGTGTTCTTGAAAATGCATAACTAAATTCAACTTGTTTTGGCTTGTTTTGATAGGAATTCGAGTGGGATTTCTTCATGAAAGTTGTCCGGATTGACATTTTCAGTAAACTATGTGTTGAATCCATAAAATGATTCGGCCATTAAATGCCTCAAACATCCAATTCTTTCGAAAATGCCATTAAAACACATTTTTTTGCATCTTAACTTCCTTTAACTTACTTTCCTAAGATCTAATCACATTTAAATATTTCCAAACACATTATTAAGCACTTCATACTTATAACAATCATGCCATAATATTTTCTTTTCAAGCACTTAGAGTGCCTAATATCACTTAAACTTTGTGTTATTACAAAGTTTATCACACTTTGTCCTTTTTTTTGGTGCTATAAACCTTAGTTTTTAACTTTCCATCATCAACATAACCCATAAACTAATTAGGCCATAAAGTTTCTTTGTATTCCTTAGTCCATTCCTAGTACAAGACATATGAAAAATTTGATGAAGCTCAATAATTTGATTTTCATTCTCCACAAAAACCATGACAAAATCTCATCAAAAGCCCATAAAAAGCTTGAAGAAAATCACTAAAACCTAAGTAGCAAAGTTGGAATTTTACCTCAAAAAATTGCTAATCTTTACTCTGCAACACTTGAACTTGTCTCTAAAGTGGATATGGGGTTGACACTTAAAAAAATTCTTTGAAAGATCAAGGGACGCTATCGTTTTTCTTGGAGGAGAAAAATGGTTTAGATCTTTTTTCAATTTTGGTGACTCTTTACTTAGTCAACACCTAAATCTTTTTGTGGTGAAAATTTGGCATAAAAGCCATGATAGAAGACCGACCAGCACTAGGGAAAATGTGGCAAGAATTCCACTTTTTGGGTGGCATTTATTTGGGCCCCATAACTTTTTAACAGTCCAAATTTACACTGACAGCATCTTTCATATATTGTCAGTATATTTGTCATACTACAAGTATTCTTTTCTATATTATTTTTCAGGGTCTACAAACTTCTACATCATCCATGCAGTATAATTCCTATGCTACGTAGCTTTACATGGTCCAAATTCTATAATATATTATTTTATACAGTATAATTTTCATACTAAATAACTTTATGCAGTATAATTTCTACACCATTTAACTTTTTGTACTATAATTCTTATACTACTTAACTTTATTAGTGTAATTCTTAGGATGCATAACTTTATCAACGTAATTCTTACACTATATTTTTCTCATGCTACATGATTTCCATACTGTGTATTTCTTATACTGTATTTCTATCTTAAAATTTGTTGCAATATATTCTGCAACAATTAATCTTTGTAGCTTATTTTCATATAGTTCCTTCTTTGTTTAGAACAATGGCATGATTTTTAATCTTAAAAATCCCACTTTTACTTTTATGGAATTTGTGTTAAAAATCGGATTAAAAAGATAATCCTTGTGACACTTTTTATGTTCTTAAAATATCTAACAAATTTTCTAGCATAAACTTTAGCTCACAAAATTTATTCTTTAATTACTTTATATAATTCTTAACTATTGTATATTTGATGCATTAGAAATGCTCGGGTGTCATATTCCGCTCTAGCATCCTGCATAAAAGAGTGAAATGAGAGGACAATTTAGACTTTTAATAAATCATCTTTTTTAATTAAAGAGGCAGTTTTAAAAAGAGCGTAAGCTTAAAAAGGTGCTCCTTTGGGGGCATTCTTATAAGTTGCCCTTCTCTTTATGAATTGTTCCTTAGCTGCTTTCTAGCCCATCTTTCATGACCGGCCATGAATTTGTCCCAAGCCAAAATTCCCTTCTTGTTTTCTAGTTCCATAAGTTAAAGAGAAAACTACACCAAATGCACTTAAATCACTCCACTTATTAAATCTATCCTCTTCGTTTTGACTTTTTAAAACTGCCCTTTTTTATTTTATTTTTTAAAAATATTAACTACACATTTTGTATTTTACCGATTATAATTTACTCTTAAACATAAAACCCTAATTCTCTTCGTTTGACTCTCTCTCCTCTCTCTCTTTCCTTAACCTCCCTTGCTTCCTCCCTTCTCTCTTCCTCTGCCACCCTACTCTCGGCCACCTCCGCTTCAAACTCCGCACCACTAAGGCATCTCATCATCTACAAATCAATGTCATTAAGAATCTACTTCATTGCTGCCAAATCGTCACGCTATGCCACCAAGTGGAGCAATCATAATTCATCTTTTTCTTTAAATCATCACGTCCCCAATGATAATTAGAATCATGATTCCACTCACCATGTAGAATGTCAAATGTCGCTTAACGTTAATTCGATGCTCTGTTTGGTCCTTTTTCTTAATTTTCACTTCCAATGTTTTTTTTATTTCCCTTGTTTGGTTTCCTGGAAAAATGCAAGAGAAAGAAGCTGCTAGTGATGAAAGCATTTGGACGTGGGAGCGGCGAAAACTTTTTTTGTGTGCCGCACTAGATTTCTTTTCTGCATGGGTTGTTTTGTCGGAACGAATAATGTGCCAAAATGATTATCTGAGCCATATTCTATATCGATCTTTCCATTATGTGAATTAATTAATTTTTTTTATTTTTCCTTATTTGATCCTAAGTTATCTAGGCTTCTACTGTTTGATTTAGCTAATTGGTTGCTGAAACTTTTTGTTTCTGTTTTAAGGGTCTTCATTTAGGTAAAGTTCTATGATGAATAGTTGGATTTGTTATGATTATATTATGTAAATGAGTAGATTGAAATTGTTATGCCAAAGTAAGATCCTTTTAAGTTTGCCTTTTAATCACAAATCTAGTTCTCTTTTTTTTGGGATAATCTAGATCCTTTTATGTTTTTCCTTTTTGTTTTTTTTGTTTTTAATTTTTTACTATAATGGTTTATTATAGAGTTCCAATGAGTTCTGCTAATTCCAGCGATTCTTTGGATGCAATCTAGCAAGTTTCTTATTAGAATCTGACGGGTTTTGTGTTAGAACCTAGCAGGTTCCAGTGAGTTCTGAAATAGAATCTAGCAATTCCAACGATGTTTTAAACAGAATCTTGCAAACTTTGTGTTGGAACCTGGCGGGTTCAAGATGGAACCTAGGGGTTCCAGCAATTTTTTGAATGAAATATGGCTGGTTTTGTATTGGAATTAGGGGGTTCAAAGACATAACTTAGCGGGTTTCGACAGGTTCCCTCTTGAGTGAATAAGAAGGGAAGGTAACTTTGACTTTTAATAAATCACAAATTTCTAATTAAGGGATAGCTTTAATAAGCAGTTTGTTGGAGGGAATTTTTAATAAGTTAGGGCATTTGGAGAACATTTTTGTAAGTTGCCCCAAGTTAAAAGAAAAAGAAACAATTAAAACGTAGAGTACAAGTTTAGATGGACATTTGTATGTAAAGGAAAAAAATGAAAGCATAATAAATAAATGTGAATTTTTTAGTCAAGTGTTGAAAAAAAAATTGGATTAAATATTGTTTTTGAACCATCAATTGTTTTTCAATATTTATTAGTTGGCACTATCTTTTCTTTTTACTTAATTATAAAAATTCCCCTTGAATTATAACCTTTGTAAAATTTTGTCTTTTGAATTTCAAAACATAACATTCGTTTTGAAATAATTTGTCAATTTTCTATTAAAATTCTAACAAAATAATCATTTTTGTTAACGATTCATATTTTAGGGGAACATATATTATGTTTTGAAATTCAAAGGCAAAGTGTTACAAGGACTATAATTTAGGGAGGAATTTTTGTAATTAATCTTTTATTTGTTGAGCAATAATAATGTGAGGAATATTTGTAAATGTTATCTTTGAAACCTTATATTTTATAAATACCACATATGTTTTAGTATGACACAACTTTAAGTGTGACATGAATAAACACATTGGATTATAAAAACATTTTTTTCTTGTGCTTAGGAGGAATTGAAGCCACAATAGTTTAAGCTACATCCTATATGTTTGAAACTAGTATGTTTGGCAATTTTAGTTTTGACCAAAACATTTAGTTGTTGTAGTGTAAAGCTCTTATATTCTTCAACGTCAAAAAAGAGTAAGCTATGTAAAATTCTTACATGCTATAGTATTTTTAACCATAGTTAGTTCAAATAATACTTCTTAAATACCCTAAACATGTGTGAACTTTACAATATAATATATGTTTGCTTTATATTTTAGTATGTGATTGCTTTATACTATTTATAGTTGAAATTTTAAAATTCAAACCACACTCCCTGTTCTATCTTAAAAAGTACAATACGATATAACCTCATGTATAAGGTTGTCCAAGTAGTAAAACTCGGTGAATCCGAGGTTGAACCCGCAAGGAAGGTTTTTTACTAAGTTCCAATATTTTTATTATGTTAACTTTTTATTTATTTTTAAACTGAAAAATATGAGGATTAATATCTATTATTTACAAAATTATTTACAATTTATACGCATTTTTATAGCATTTTTCCTTTTCAAATTTTTGTTATTTGGAATTTCAATAATAAGAAATGCTAATTAAATTAAAATGAAATTTTAACATTAAGTGTAATTAATTCAAAATAGCTTTAACAATAACAATACTAATAACAACAAATTAAAAAGGATAAAATAATACTTATAATAATGCTAAGGTTCAAAGGTTTTGTTTTGGTAATTAACTTAAATTTATTTTAGTTTGCTAATTATTTATTAGTTAGTTTAAGAATATATTATGCCATCTTATGTCGACAATAAAGAAAGCATTACCAAGCATTTACTATATCATTTCATGTGTATAATGTAGCAAAAACTCAACTTAATGAACAAGCAAAATTTTAACATTACTTATGTAAAATAACAAGCAAAATAATAAATTAAGCATATAATGAGCCATTCTCTGTCTATGGCAAATCAATATCCTCACAAGAATTATCCACATTAGTCTATGTCATCAAAAAATCAAGACCATAATTTTGACAGAGTTCTAGCTAAAAAAATACTAACAACCTAAGTTTTCTAGAACATATTTTAGTATTATAACTGCTTAGAAAACAAAAAAAAATTAAAAATATTTAAGGCAATTTTGTGAGAATTTCACCCTCTCAAAGTCATATTTAAAATAAAAATACTAGAAATATTATTGAGCATAATTTTTACAGCATAAACTAGGAAATATTTTACAAAAACTTAAACTAAAAACTAAATAAAAATTTTAAATAGTATTTATTTTACATCTAAAGGGGTAGGAAAACTGAGGCAAAAACCTTAGGGCCCGTTTGGTATTGTTTTTAAAATAGGTGAAAATGTTTTTGTTTTGAAAACTAAGAATTTTTTAAGAATTGTGCTGAGAGTGTTTTTAAAATTTTTGCTTCAAAAAACATGCAAAAAGATTTCCAAAAATTTTAAGAACGAAACCAAATGGGGCCTTCATATTTAGAGGCAAAATTTGCCTATTATAGAAGACAATTTTTTCAACAGTTTTACTGTTTTTTGTTCTTTGAAAAACTCAGCCAACAAATTGCCATTTGCAACATTTTTTATAATATATTTTTTTCTTCCTTTCTTCAGTCGAGATTCCCTTCATCAGTATGTTGGTTTTGGGCTAAGATCCTCTACTTCACAGTAACTGGATGCACAAGCGTGGCTTAATCTCAAACGTCAATTGCATGATCCAATGGCTATAAGATGCAAAGAAACATAGGACCAAAATTTCAACCGTTGAATTAGTTTTGCTAAACGGATCTGACAGTTGAGAAAACCATCTCATGTAGGACGGACTGCAAGCGATTGGGCACAACCTAAGATTTCAGCTCACATGCGGGCCTAGCTACTTTGCAGCTAACAGGTGGTACGGATTCGACAGTTGAGGCTCATTTGGTGGCTGAATGGATGCTTCTGGTGACACCATGTGTCTAACTTTTTTAGAATTTAGATTTTTATTTATTTTTGAAGTATTTGTTGTCCAATTTTGCTTATTTTAGTGCCGTTTTGTTTTGTTTTTCTTACAGATTTCAAATATAAGGACAGAAAATTAAAACAAAATTAATTATTTTATAAACATAATATTTGTAATAATATTAAAAATAATTATTTTATATTAAAATACACTAAAAATAATTACAAACTTATAAAATTCTAACATTTTTTGGCTTGCATAGATTTATTTTTAAGAGTTAGAAATATTTTTAGAAATTGCTAAAAATATTATAAAACATATCTACAAACTCAAAACACACTATAAACACATGAAGACTCAAAATATATTTATCACTCATTATTTTTACACTTTTAATTAATTTCAGACTAAACTAATATTTTGCATATGAAAATTATTCTAAAAATTACCAAAAATGCTACTAAGCATAAAACGATATTAAAAACTTGATTTTATCAATATTTTACTCTAGGACACTAAAATACTATTTAACACACAATTGATTTAATTAAGGGATTTAATCAGAAATATTAATACAAAATGATTGATTTTAGCTTTAATAAATATGTATTTTCTAAGTCTCATTACACCCCCAATTAGCTTATTATCAGTCCCAAGCAATTAAAGCGATAAAAACCTAATTCAAGCCCAAAATTTGATTTTTAAAAGTCAGTGATTCCTCACAGATTTTCCTCAGTGGTTGTCTCATATTCATGCGTCAAAGTAAAAATGCAAATATTAATCAAGTTTATGGTTCATTTCAAAGGCGTGTCTCATGTTTAAGATGGATTTTCACGTGAGTGCATGCTTTTCTATTACCAGTCAATACACACTAAGTAGATAAATTTACATTAATGCAAACAAATTTATTTTAATGAAATCTTATAAGTTTGTTTTTCATCCCACTCTCCATTAATGTAGTTTAACACTTCATTAAAGATCATTAGGACTTTATTTGGTTAGTAATGCAAGGCTAGGGTAAAAGGAAAGGATAAAGAATAAATTGAAGCTAAGTTAACCTATAAAACACTTACAAAAATTTTTAAACCCTTAAAAATGTACAATCTAATTCCCAAACTACAATCCCAAACTTGAAATGAAATTCATTTGTCATCCACTTTTTATTCAAATTTTTTTTTTTCATAACTTTTATACTTTTTTACATTTTTTTCATTTTTTCTATACTTTTTTACATTTTTTTCATTTTTTCTATACTTTTTTACATTTTTTTCATTTTTTCTTTCATTTTTTCCTTTAACAGGAATACAAGATAACTGAAAATTACAAACTTTCAAAATAACTGAAAATTACAGACTTATCAAATTTTCGTAACCTAACCCAACCTCCCGTAATATTGTTATAAACCTAATTATATTTGAGAGATCAGATGCCTTATGAGTGAAAAGAAAAAGAAAAGATTATGAATTAAAAATGCTAGGCTAAATTTTGTGGTTTACAAAGAAAAATAGAAATATTAAGGCAACTGAGTGAATAGGGATATAGAATGTAAGCAGATAAGTTTGAGAGGCTCAAGCAATTCAAAGATGGCCAAAATCATATCTATAACATAGTGTTATTTAGGATTTTGCCTCAAGATGGATGTACACAAGTTATAAGATTTTATAAAATAAGATAGATTATATTAACATAAATAGCCTTTAAATTAGTATAACAAATCATAGTTCAAGAAAAAGTGCATAAGATTTAGGAGAAATTACAGCCTAGATATGAGGTTGACCAAAGAGACTAACATAAACTTAAGCAATATTTGAATTTTACCACAAGTCATGAAAATGAACTAACCTTTAATATCATCATCGAACAGGAGATAAATCACCACAAAACAAAAATATTTGCATATAAACAAAATATTTTTTAGACTTTGAAAGTTTTCTAACTTTTTAGATTTTTCAATTTTTAGATTTTTTAAATCAAAACACAGTCAAATGCAATGCAAACACATAGTTTTTGCAAATATGCAAAAATACGTTTCAAGAATGCTAGTCACTTTTTTACTCTACTATTTCTAATAAGGCAAAGATGTGTTTCAAGAATATTAAGTTTTTCTTACCTCGGCTACCTTCAAACATGCATGCAACAAAAAGAAGATGCAAAGATGAGATTATACAAACACACAAGATTAAATTTTTTGGACCACATCGAGGCATGTTTCAAGACAAATCTTTCACTAAGCCATCCCGACCTAGGAGAATGTGAATCTTAAAGTTTTACGAATAGCACACCATTATTTATTTATTTTTAATTTTAATTCTTTTCCTCTCTGTGTTTTAAAAACTAGACCCATTAAGCATTGACACAAAATCAAAAAATTTTGACAAATTTTGAAAAATTTTGACAAAACCCTCTCCCCCAACCTAAATTGAACATTGTCCCTAATGTTTAAAAAGAGTTACCAAGAAGAGCAACAACATATATATATATATATATATATATATATATGCAAGACCGGTTATTCAAGACAAAAACATAAACATGAATATGCTATAGATAAAACTATAAGATAAGAGTTTAGAGAGAAAGATCCAAATCTTGAGAGTGTTTTCTACTATCTCAATCTAGCTTAGAAGTTGAAGTGTCAAACTTAGGAGTGACAATCTACATCTTCTCGAGCAATTCTTTGATAGTTGGGGTAGAGACAAAGATCTTCCTACATGACTATACAAAAAAGTTCTAATCTACAGCATTATCTAAAAAACTAAACAAAATGTCAAAGAAACCATTTATATTTAATAGACTAATGGGTTTAGAATGAAGTCTTAAAAAATCCCAACTAGTAATAGTAAAAAGTTCTTCTAGAGTTTCTAGACCTCTAGGGACAGCAATAAAAGCATCAGAGGAGCTAACCATGTCTTTTATTCTCTTAGGGATACCTACAACTATTCTTTCAATACCAATGGTTTGACCATATAGACGACCTTGAGAACAAACACCTAGAAAAATACCTAAATATCTAGTACCTATTGAACAAACTTTTGCGGTAACAATACCTATTAAACCTAGACTAACCCTTCAATACATAGGATTCATCCTTTTCTTAGCCAAAACATAACCAAAATGGAATGTAGCTTCCAAGTACTCACTACCCATTCCTAGACTAGAACCGCAAAATACACCGATGTTTGTAAAGCTTTGAGACAACAAAGATGAGGATAGCATAACGGTTTCTAAGATTAGTTCTCTTTTTTTTTTTAAAAAATGACTCTATTTAACGCCACTCTGAATAAATCTAAAACTCAAATAGGATCTTATACACATCTAAGTAAAGACAAGGATAAAAAGTTCGGTAAAAATAGGTAAGGACAATTGTGAGGACAAGTATGAACAAGTGTATAGATGTAATACAACTGTAGAACTTTTAAAAATTTCTACCCAACAATACTTGTTAACTATTGAAAAACAAAAGACTACTGTACAACTTTTGACAAAATGGAACCTAATTCTAAAAATCAAGACAAAACTTATGCCACACAAAATACCTATTAAAGAAAATAATGCATCTAACAGATAAGAAAATGTCAAAATAATATTATTAAAAGATATAATTGTTAAACAACTATTGTAAAAAATTAGATAAAAACAAAATCTTTTGTTGATGAAATTTAATTGAAGAATGAATTGAAAACTTATGTTCATTAGAATATGTCTCCAAAAATTCTGTTACTCAGCTATTTTAATGGCTTTTCAGTAAAACCAAGATCATTACTTGAATAAATTTTCAACATTTTTTAATAACATACAAACTAAGAAAACTTTATAGATTTTGCTTTGAACTAGAGGGATCAAGAGCTTGCTTCCTATTTAACTTCCTTGCAAACTAAACAGTTAGGTCTTTTAGCGTTAGATTTCCTAGACATTCTTTTATAGCATAATATTAAGGATAAAGTTTATAGATTTCTCCCTGAACATACCCACTAGGATGATCTACAAGAGAATCATGAAGATCATCTAAATTTTCTTTTGAAAGTTCTTCCTTACTTGAAAGTATTTTATCCTCCCTACTTTTTGACACAAGACCTTTCGATTTACACTTGTGCTCACAATTTTGATGAGAACACTTAGGACATGTAGATGCTATAGCTTGGGCTCTTCTTTCCCTAGCACACAGACACATATCCATCCCAGGCAAACCTTTATTAGTAACATTGCTAGGACGAATAAGAACTTCTATATATATTTTTATATTAGTTGGAAGTTTAAAATGAGAAAGAACCCACAGACGAGTAACTCTAGTTTTATACTTCTGTTTGATTTCTTTTTTGAGAAAAAAAGGAAAATATTTCTTAGGATACTTGTATTTAGGATCCATGAT
>CAMOHE010055125.1:0-72469 GCA_946598075.1 Artocarpus hirsutus
GGGGGGGAGAATACAGAACCTTTGCTCCCATTCTAGCTTATTTTGGTATTGCTATGAGACATCCTTGTCCACATATACATGAGCATGCAAAGCTGAATGTAAACACAGACATATAGTTGAGCTTGGACCAACATACTTAGTTCAAGCTTCTATGCCTCTCTTTTTTTGGTGGGATGCATTCTCTGCTGTAGCATTTACTATCAATCAAATTCCCACTGTTGTCCTTGATAATGTAAGTACTTTCCAAAAATTGTTTCAATCTACTCCTGATCTTACCTTTCTCAAAGTGTTTGGTTGTTCAGCATTCCCTCATTTACATCCATACAATAATCATAAACTTCAGTTCAGGTCTTCCAAATGTCTGTTTATGGTTTATAGTACTGCTCATAAAGGCTATAAGTGTCTTCATTCCTCTGGTCGGGTTTACATCTCTCGAAATGTTGTGTTCAATGAAAATGAGTTTCCATACTCTGATTTATTTGGTATAAGTCCCAATCCTCGTGTACATACTTCTTTAGTCATAGTACCACAACTTGTTTTTACTCCAGGAGCACAAGCATCAGAAACTGGTACAAATTCACTGAGATTGTGGCATCCGGCTCCTGCGTACTCCCTCAAACCTCCATAGGATCTACCTTGCGGGGCCCCCGGACTTATGGCTCTTATTGATAGACCATCCCTGTGCCGCTCACTCTTCCGTACTGTCCCCTCTAGGGCCCTCTAGCCTCTCAGGGTTTTTCTTTCATGTCCCCCGGGTTCAAACCTCAAACCTCCCTTAAGAGGTTCTTATTTTCTTCTCGAGTACCAATTGAGGGAAATAAGAACCTCTTAAGAGAGGTTTGAGGTTCGAACTTAGGGGACGTGAAAGAGAAACCCAGAGGGGCTAGAGGGCCCTAGAGGCGACAGTACGGATGAGTGGGCGGCACGAGGATGGTCTACTAATAAGAGCCATAAGTTCGGGGGCCTCACAAGGTGGGTCTTATGAGGCTTGAGAGAGTACGCCTGGGTCGGACGCCACAGAGGTTATCTATCAACATTCCTGATGAAGTAAGTCCTAACCTTTCTATTGTGCCTTCTTCTTCTAATGACCAATATATTTCTACTACACCTATTGATAACACATCCTCACCATTTACTCCACCCCATTCAGTCCCTGTTATTGAACAACCAAGTCAAGTTTTATGTCCTGCTAAGAAACCACCAAAGTCTAAAATCCCAATTCACCCTATGGTCACTCGTTCTAAAGTTGGTGTGTTCAAACCAAAAGCATTTACCACTACTAAACACCCTTTATCTGTTGATCTTGGTCTAGTAGAACCTACATGTGTCAGTCAAGCTTAATCAAATCCCCATTGGAAGCAGGCCATGAAAGAGGAATACAATGCCTTTATGCGTAATCATACCTGGGACTTAGTTCCTGCCAACCCTGCCTACAATATTGTTGGAAATAATGGGTTTTCAAACTTAAACTTCACCCTGATGGTTCAATCTAGAGGTATAAAGCACGGTTGGTTGCTAAAGGTTTTTTTCAAACCCTAGGGTTGACTTTTCAGAAACCTTTGGCCTTGTCATTAAGCCATCAACCATTACAGTTGTACTTACATTGGCTGTTCATTATGGCTGGCCTATTAAGCAGCTTGATGTCAACAATGCATTTTTAAATGGCTTTTTTCAAGAGACTGTGTTTATGCATCAACCTGATGGCTTCATTGATGCAACTCATCCCACTCATGTCTACAGATTAAACAAGGCCTTGTATGGCCTTAAACAAGCTCCAAGAGTCTGGTTTGATAGACTTAGATCAACCCTTCTTAAGTGGGGTTTTACGAATTCCAAGTCAAATGCGTCTCTCTTTATTTACAAGCATAAGAGCTCTGTGATCATGTTTCTTGTCTATGTAGATGATATTCTCCTTACTGGCAATGATTCAGTACTAATTTCTTAGTTTGTTACTGATTTGAATGCTACATTTGCTCTTAAAGACCTTGGTGCTTTACATTATTTTTTAGGCATAGAGGCTTATCGTGATTCCACAAGACTTTACTTGTCCTAATCAAAATACATTGTTGATCTCTTAAAAGAGACTAATATGGATCTACCCAAGCCTTGGTCCACTCCTGCACCTCCAGGGTTCACTTTATCCAAGAATGGGGAAGAAGCAATGACAGATCCTACAATTTATAGAAGTGCCATTGGTGCTTTATAGTACCTTACTATTACAAGACCAAACATTTCTTATATTGTGAGTAAGTTGAGTCAGTTCTTACAAGCACCAACTGATAAACATTGGCAAGCTTGTAAAAGAGTCCTTAGATACCTTAAAGGGACCATCTTGTAAGGCATTAGTTTTAAACCAACCCGGCATCTATCTTTAACAAGTTTTGCAGATGCTGATTGGGCAAGCTGTCCTGATGATAGAAGGTCTACAAGTGCCTATTGTTTTTTTCTTGGAAACTGTTTGATATCTTGGAGCTCCAAGAAGTAGCAGGTAGTTGCAAGATCCAGTACAGAGGCAGAATATAGAGCACTAGCTCACACAGCTGTAGAAATTTCATGGTTGCAATCTTTGTTGAGAGAAATAGGAGTCAATTCCTCTAGTAAACTAGTAATTTGGTGTGAAATATTGGTGCAGCCTCCTTAGTTGCATATCCTGTTTTCAGGCTGGAACAAAGCACATAGAAATTGATGTACACTTCATCAGAGATAAGGTGCTAAACAAGGAGCATGAAATTAGATATGTTCCCACTCTATAACAGACAGCAGATGCATTAACAAAAGGTTTATCTGTGAGAAGATTTTTGAAGGTGAGGAGCAAACTCAAAGTGATAGAATCATCCTTTCGTTTGAGGGGGCAAGCTAGAGAATCAGTTGATGATATAACAGAATCAGTTATAAATTGCAACAAATAATAGTTTGTTACAAACTTAGAAAGTGGTTGTAAAGTTAGATAGGAAATAATCAGCTAAAGTGTTCTGTGATTGTAACTAATACACAAGTATAAATACACAATGAAATAACTCAGAGACAACTAACTTTGAGAATTCATTTTCTTTATAATCAATCTTCTACATTTTCCTTCTCTCCACTAAATCAGCCAAACACTCGTCTCCTTTCAATGACATAAAATTTTTTTAAGTTTTGCTGCTTGTGGCATAAATAATTAGGTTGTTTTAATGTGTAGTATATAGTATAATTTTCTCCATAAATTATCTCGCCATATTTTATTTATGGCATGGAAATTGGAATTACATTGTGAGTCAATGACAACCAAACTCTATCCACGACCCAACTTGGCCCCTAGTCAACCACTTGGACCTTACCATGACGATGATGGTACTTATGGCCTACCATTATTCTTTTTTTTTTTTTGTGATATTTCCCCAATTTTTAAATGAACAATATTTATTTCAAATACAATTAATTACAGTCATCTTGCTTTTATTTTTCTCTCTTTCATATATTAATTTATTAGTTTAGTTTGGTTGAAAATTGCCAACGATTGGTGTCGCCATGATAAGTTTAATAATCCCCAAGAAATTAGTCTATATGACGAAAAGGAAGCCATGCAAAACAATATTTACGTGTCTATCCTGCTAGGTCGTAGACATGAACAGTGTTTAAAAATTTGGGGGGGGGGGGGGAAAAACATCTCTTTTATTTCCTTTGTAGGTATAAACCAAAAAGGCTTTGGTTCAAATTTTTTTAATATAGTATGTTTTTCAAAAAATTAAGATGTTTTATTTTCTATTCACGTCTATGAACCAAATGAGTCAATTAGGATAACAAAATGGTTTTGAAATGCCTACAAACAACGTAATTGGAGAAACTTTAAAAGGAATAATCTTCACAACTATCATTTTGACATCTGTTGATCCTATGACTTAAGATGTTAAATTTTTTATTTCATTGAAAGAGACACAAACCAACCCGTCAAAAGAGCATATGTGCTAGCAGCCATTCTGAAACTGCTTGCAAGTCTTTTGTTTTGGACACAACTAGTGAATTGCTGACAAGTCTGTCTTCAAACAGATTTCATTGTTTTTTTTTTATTTAACCGACCAAATCATCGACAGATAATTGAGAACGCATATTTGAGCTTAATTATTGGGGCAAATAATGCAGACAGACCAAAAAAATATTCTGTTAGGTGGATAAGTTCGACTCATGTAACACCACTCGACAAGTTTTCAATTTATATGCTGTGATTGATGATGGGAAATTATAAACATTGAAAGGCCAGACCGAAAAACACAACGTCAAATTATAAAAATAATCACTAAACAGTCCTTGTTTTTTTTTTTTTTTGGGTGTTTTCCGTTAAAATGATCAAATAATATACTAATTTAAGTGGTGTTTAGCAAACGTTAATTAGATCTCATGGTTCCAACGTGGACAATGTACAGTTCAAAAATTCAGTTCCAATTTATTTCTCAAACTGCCTATTAGTTTTTCAAATAATATTGTTCTATTTAGGGCATTCTTGTAATACAAAGTATAACAGAAATAGCTGCTTCCTTTTTTTAAAAAAAAAAAAAATTAGTGGGAAGGGATGAAAATAGTTATAGAAATGCAATGTTGCTCAATGCTAAATGACAGAATATATATGTGATCCATGCAAATATAACTACGTTACAATGTCTGGCATTCTCGATGAAAGAAAAGAAAGAAAATAGAAATGCATTGCTAATTCACGGAGTCTGATACATGCAAATACAGTCAACACCTGAAAGAGACAGTTAATTACATTCCAATGAGACTAACTTATTACCTATATCTATTTATTACCTATATTAATCTATAATCTATTATCTAATGATTTTGGACCGACCTTATCGGTGAGTCCAGACCACTTGCCCAAGCCCGGTAGCAAGTCCGACCCTTTGACCCAACCCCAACTGCAAGTTCAGTTTGTCAACCCAACCCCTATAGCGAGTTTGGATTGACACGACAGACAAGTTCGATTGGTTTGCTCAACCTTGGTGATAAGTTTGGCTCTCCAACCTGACTTGACAATACGTCTAGCCCCTTGGCACTACCTCTATGGCAAGTCTGGCTAGCTAGCCCGACCTCAGTGGTGAGCATGACACACCAACTAGCCTTGAAGATGAGTCCAGAATGTTGGCCCAACTTCAATGGCAAGTGTAGCTCAGTGGCCTGATCCTAACAACGAGTCTGGCACACTGATCCAATATTGACGGCAAGCCCGATTTGCCAACCTAACCTCAACAAAGAATCTAGCTTGCTCAATCGACCCCAACAACGTGCACAATTATTGTTATGCCACCCCAATCATGGACCCAACACAAAGGGCAAGTTCAGCATGTTGATATAACCCTGACTTGCTAGCCCAACCTCGATTACAAGTCCAGCATGCCGGCCTCATCTTGATGGCAATCTCAACTTATCGGGCTATCCTAATCCGTTGGAGACCTTGCTTTTAATAGTGACCATAACTTAAGATTTTTGTTTTAAAAAATTTAAAAACCACAAATTTTTTTCATCATTTAAAAATTTTGATAACAAAAACAAAAACAAAAACAAGATTATCAAAACGTTTTTTCAAAATAAGGTTTTATTTTTTAATTTTAAGACAAACAATTGCTTAAATAGGCATATCAAACAGACCCTATCTAATTTAGTTATTCATTCGTTTAATTCCAAACACAATTAATCAACTTATTTTGAAAAGAATAGTTATTAACGCTATAATTATTTTATAATATTAAGTGTAAAAAACACTTTTGCGCCACAAGGAGACGAGGGTAGCAGCCGCTCCCTGAACATTTTTTTCTATAATTTTGTATATAATTTTTTATAAAAATTATATTCTATCAGCTCCTTTTTAAAATTGTATTCGCTCCCCTAAAATCTATTAGGTCCTTTATTTTATTATTTCAATCACGCCTCCGTCTTTATCAATATATTTTTTTTTGGCTCCGCCCACATTTGCTTCTTTGGATGAAACGTTAAGAGGTGATGATTGTGGTACACATCCTTTTACATATTCTGCCTTTAAAGTAACGAAAAAGGTTGGAACAAGGTGCTCTAAAATAATTTTAATGACGGTGCAATTGGATAACTTAAAAATCATCATATCCAGCTGCGATGATGTCAATGTCCTTGCAATATCCGTAGGGCATACGAAAAGGAAAAAATAAAAAAAAGAACCATATAACACCTTATTTTGATGTCACCCTTAGATTTCACATGTAATCGCTATAATTGGTCTTTTTTATTAAGCTGATAAAAATTACACCACCTAACACATTTATGATAGAAGAGTTGATATAGAGAATATATATTTTTTTATATATTTGTTATTATTCTCGACAGAAAAAAAATCCACTTAATTTTATTGATCAAAATTACATTAAATTAAAAATAACTAAGTAAAATTAACAAAGCTCACACGTAAGGATTTAAACACAAATTAAAGTCCGAAAATATACACATATAATTTAATTAAATGCACATGTAACGAGATTATGCATCTCTTTGTATTATATTTTAACATATATGATGTAGATTCTATCAAAAGCTGACAGGGGAACTATCGGATAAATTGAGATGCTTTGGCATATTCTCTGCCATGTGATTGTCGAAAATCATTACATATGGCCAATTCCTTTGAATTCTTGGACGATGTTTAAGGTTTGGGAAGAGAGAAGGTAAGAAGCGATCCGTTTAAGGAGGGTTTTATGGCTTTTACGTAATATAAGAAATAAAAAAAATATCAATCTTTTTTTATCTTTTGGTATTGATTTTTTTTAAAAGAATAAATATCATATTTAATTTGAACAAGTAAATATTAGTAAAAAGAATGTGATTATTTTTCATTACTTCATCAAATAAATTACAAGTAAATATTAAAAATAAAATAAATGATGCTCATTTTTAATACTTTACTCTCTTTTTTAATCTTATTGCCTTTTCTTTTATATTTTTTTACGGTTTGATAAACATGCCTTTGGAATGTTTGGAATAGTAGTTTAAATCAATAGTTTGAACTATAAATAGTGTAAAATTTTTACATGTTACTGTAAAAAATAATAGTGTAAAACTCTTATATGTTACAGTTCTTAAACTTAAATTGATGATTTAAAATACTATCCGAAACACTCTTAATATGAGATGAAGCCAAGCCTTTAAGAAAATGGGGTGTCTCCACATTATAAAAAGATGTTTGTCATTTACAAAAAATAAAACAAAAATTATAATACGATGTTTCAGGAATCCCAATATTATATCGATATTACAATTTGCCTTTATCAAATACTAGGCTCTGGCTGATTAGTCCAAATCTACGTGGAAAACCACTACAGGGAATCCCAAAAAGAAATTTGAAGACGTGAAGCATTTTTATTGTATTTTATTATTTTTGCTCTGACGGGAACAACAAGTGTTTGAATTGTTTTAACATGCTATTTGCAAACTTAGAAGTCAACAACGGTGGACAACTACAAAATAAAAAGAGGAAAAGTTTAAGTGAAATACTAATTTTGTACATCCCTAAAAAAAGAATTATAATTATAATTCTTTCTATAATTATTTTGTTTTAAATTTTATTTTATTTTAGAGAAATTGTAATGAATAGGCCAACTAATCAAACATTTAGAAATAAATAACGTACCTGTTAAACAGTGTCTTTAACAATCCCTGTTTGACATTAGTTAGTTTTAATTAGCTTTTTAACTAAAAACAATATAAAACTCTCACATGTTACAGTAAAAGTAAATAATTGCTACAGTGTAAAGCTCTCACATGCTACAGTGTTTATAATTTTAACCATCATGTTAAATACTTTAGTAATTGTCGAAACATTTCTATTACAAACTTGAGCCAAACATTTCATGTTAGATGGATGGCACTTTGTTCGTTTTCTTGAAAATCATAATTTTATGTCCATTTTTTTATTGATAAATTTTTTTTTTCTGTTTTCGTGAAAAAATCTATCATTGGCTTAAGGAAGAGCATTTTCTCAGAATCTCACAGGTCCTTATCGCACTTTGAATAATTTATTAAATTAATGTAATCTTAATGATTCCTTTGAACGGAAAAAATAATCATGACAATTTAGGAGGACAATTTTTTTTTTTTTTTTAAACACTGATTTTGACGTACCCGCCAACCCATTACCGAACTTGCGAACTATGACCGCGGTCCAATTATTTTTTTGCAAAAATTAGACTTTCTCTTCCCTCTCTAATAGTATATTTAAATTTAATTTTTATTATATTTTTGTGCAATAATTTATTTTTTATCATCAATGATATGTGAAGTAAAAACTTCCACCATTTTTGTTTTAATAAAATTCATATAATTCGCTGATAATTCTAACATTCTTCATCAAATAAACAGAAGGGTCCCTCTCTAAGGCTTGTGTTTTTATTTTCTCTCCAATGTACCCTTTTACCAAAAAGAAAAGAAATCCCTAAAAACAATATTTTTTTGCGATATTGTCTATCTTTTAGATAACAAGTGCTAGGTTTTAAAGTTACGTCTTCTTTAAAAAATTTTAGAATTTAATCTTCTCAAAAAAAAAAAAAAAAAAAAAAGGGACGCTGTTTTGTCCTACAAATAAAGCGAGTCAGTTTCTTAAATATTAAGTACCCAATTTGCGAGTAAGTCTACATTAGAAATAATGCATGACACAGAAACGATTTTACGCGTAAACTAGACTTTTAAAATTTAATAGAACAATTAACTCAAATAGTTAACAAATTTTACTAATAGGGTGTTTGGAAGTATTGGCTTGAACTAATTTTAATCAAAAATACTATAGCGTGTGAGATTTTATACTGTAATATATTTTTCTTGATATTGTAGCAGGTGAGAGCTTTACATTGTAGTAACCAAAAGTTTTGGTTCTAACTCATATTACCAAACACCACATAAAGCAAAATTAATACGGTTTTTGGTATTTGTGTTTTCAACTAAAACTTTTGATTGATATAGTGTAAAGCCCTCAAACGCTACAATATTAAGAAAAAATAAACTCCAGCGTAATTCTTTCATATGTTACAGTTTTTTTAACTAAAATTGGTTTGACCTAAACACTTACATATCCAATGCGAATGCCATGTTAATGTTATATTTATAGCAAATTTAGAATTTAAAAAACGAGAAAATGTTTTTTAAAAATTAGATATTAAATTTACCGTTGACACAATTTAATAACTCTAAATGTTTTATCATAAAATTTTGGGGATGTTGAAAAAAGGCTTTATGAAAAAAAAATTTTTGGTCAATGATTTTTTTTTGGGTCTTTTTTTGGCACCAAAAAACAAGTTTTTTGGGTAGGAAAATTGCTATATTTTTTTTACCATCTTATTTGGGTTCCTCTCCTTGCTATAGTTTTTTTCTCACCTTTTTGAAAAAAACTAGGACAGTTTTCCTGTCCAGAAAAGAATGTTTTTTGGTGCCAAAAAAAAAAAAGAGGCCATTTCTCTAATTTAAATTTTTTTTGGCCCTTTTTTCAAATTATCCCTAAAATTTTGTCCTCTTAAAATAAAAAATAAAACTTATTTTCATATAAAAAAAGGATAAAAACAGAGGGAAGAAAACATTTTCATTCGTTGCCGTTGCATTTACACCCTTTTGACCCTCAAACAACAATTGGCTTCACCTTCACACCAACAAAAACCAAGAGAGAGAGAGCGAGCAATTTTTATTTTTTATTATTATTATTATTATTATTATTATTAGTATTACTATTATTGCCATCTCTTCTTCCACGTCCTCGGCTGGCTCGGCTCCTTTTTTCTCTGTCTGCGAACTTTCTCACGCTTGTCTCTCTCTCTCTCTCTCTTCTTCTTCTTCTTCTTCTTCTTCTTCGCCTTTCTCTCAGTGGAAAACTGGAAAAAGGAAGGAAGGAAACGAAGCAGAGCAGCCATGGGAATCGCTCGGAGACAGCTCAAGGCTATGCTTCGCAAGAACTGGCTTCTCAAAATCCGTCACCCTTTCGTTACCGCCGCTGAGGTCTCTCTCTCTCTCTCTATCTCCCCCCTTTCAAGTCTGAGAATTTGAGCTTCATTTGGCTTTTAATTATGATCGGTTTCTTTCAATTTGTGCTGATATTCTACTCTGATTACCGGTGATCAGAATTGTTTCAAAAGCAATCTTTTCCTTTTTTTGTTACTTTGTGAAATTCTGTGGTTTTTCACGTGGCGGCTTTGGTTTTGGTGTGGTGTTGTTTGAAATTGTTTTGAGTTGAAAGTTTCTTTTTTTTTTTTTTTGGTTTCTCTTTCTTTTTTGAGTGTTGTATTTGTGTTTGAAGAAGAATTGGTGTAGAAATGTTTTTTGAAATGCTTAGAAGATTCAAATTTGAAGCTTTTGCCTTTTTCTGCAGATTTTGCTTCCTACAGTGGTTATGTTGTTGTTAATAATAGTGAGAACACGTGTTGATACACAAATTCACCCAGCACAGGCGTAAGTCTCTTACCATCTCTCCTTCTCTCTCTTTTCTTATATGCATTTGTTAATCTATGTTACTTATTGAGAGAATAAGAGATGAAAAAAGGGAAGGTTCTATATGTATGTATGTATGTATGTATGTATTCTGGGTAGAGGTACAAGTGGTTTCATTTTGTTCATCTTCTTATATGGGACTTCTATTATATTGATTTGATTTTGAGAAATATTTCCCTCTTGAGTTATTATAAAATGCTATAGCGGCTATATGAAGGAAAGTGGCAAAGAATGGAAAATAGTAAATGGCACGTGTTGCGTCTAGTATTCGATCATTTTCTGCAAGTGTTGGTGATAAATTTTACAAAACTGAAATAGGTACATTCGAAAAGACATGTTTACGGAAGTGGGCAGTGGAATGTCCCCTAGTTTTGAACAAGTTCTGGAATTACTATGGAGTGAGGGAGAGTTTCTGGCTTTTGTACCTGATTCAGAGCAGACGAACACGATGATTAACATATCGTCGATTAAATTTCCCCTCTTAAAGGTAGCTTTTGTTATTATTATGCTCTTTCCTATGATTATTTAATTTATCTTAAATGTTTAACTGTCTGTGCATGCAAACTTATCTAATATGGGGCTCTGAATTTTGGACTTTATTTTCAATTTGTTTCTTTTGGGACAAACAAGTTCTTTTCACGTCTGTATATTTAAGTAATTTCTTTCTTTTATTGAATTGAAAATTCATTCTCTTTTTTTGGGTTTATGGTTTGGTTTCATTGGAGCAAGCTCATGTAATTGATATTTTGTTTCACCAAGAGAGTGAAATTATGAATTTCATACCCTGATAATTTATTTCCTTTATGGTGGTTTTTGTGAATTGAACCTAATGTTTTTGCATCATGCTTACAGCTAGTTAGTAGAGTTTACAAAGACGAAGAAGAGCTCGAAACTTACATTCGCTCAGATACTTATGGTTCCTGCAATCAACTGAGGTAAGTTATTTCCTGTATTAAATTGAAGCAAACTTGTTTGAAATATGGTGGAGTACAAGATGCCAATTGGTTTCAAGTTATCTGTGTTTGTGCGGTATTGCTTGATCTTATGGATTCAGAATGTGCTTTTGTTTTCATGTTAAATATGCATGTGTCTACATGAACTGGAGATGCTTTTTCATTTTTAGATTCTTCCCATCATGGTAAAATGATCTGTCATAAATAGATAGTTAAAAATTTTTTGTACCATGAATTATTGTTTAGAAAATACACGATACAAGCCTTGTTATTTGTTCTGTCATCTCACTTCAAAGATATTATAATTTGTTTTGATTTGCCTCAAATGATAAGTAAGTTTTGATTAGAGTTATTTCATTTGATGCTATGAGTGTTGCATTATTATATTCAGGTCATACCACTTAATGACCAAAGTGTTCTCTTTGTCTAGGAACTGTTCAAATCCTAAAATCAAGGGAGCAGTGGTATTCCATAATCAGGGCCCTCACTTATTTGACTATAGTATTCGTCTCAATCACACATGGGCTTTCTCAGGATTTCCTGATGTTAAATCCATCATGGACACAAATGGTCCTTATCTTAATGACTTGGCATTGGGCGTTAATGCTATACCAATAATGCAATACAGCTACAGTGGATTTTTAACCGTATGTTTCTGTGCCTTCTCACTTTTGTTGTTTCTTGTACATTATTTATTATTATTATTATTATTATTATTATTATTATTATCATCATCATCATCGCCATCATCCCTGTTGCTTTTAACATTGTCTCTAAAAAAGCTTCCGTCATATTGTCTGTTTAAATTTGAACATATATACGTGATGAAAAGAGCTTATGCATTCAGGCTACAAGCTGACTAAGAAAAAAGAAAGTATCGATATCGTGTCAAAAATTATGATATATATCTTCTTCTAAACTCACTTTAATTTTGTATGTTCAGTAAATTATAAAAAAAAGGTAATACAGCCACTCATTAGTATAAGATGTAAGTACTAGTAGAAATATTAAAGATATAAATGTCTCTAAACTTCATGAAAGAAGATAAATGCTGTAGTCTTTCTATGTGCTACTAAAAGAAATACTATTGTGAATAAAGTATAAGTATTTTCGGCACTGGTGATGAGATGATTTTTTTCTTTATATTAGTACTATTGTTTACTTCTTGTGCGGCAATCTGATACAATTTTTTTTTTTCAATTGAATTTTCATTGTTGCCCTACTACTGCAGCTCCAGCAAATTTTGGATTCTTTTATAATTTTTGCTGCTCAGCAATCTGGGAGTGATACTTCTCTCCATTCCTCCGATGCATCATCTTTTCTCAAAGTTCCATGGATACAATTTAGTCCGTCTACCATTAGAATAGCTCCATTTCCAACTCGTGAATACGCTGATGATGAGTTCCAGTCAATTACCAAGAGTGTCATGGGTGTAT
This sequence comes from Artocarpus hirsutus, assembly GCA_946598075.1. NCBI lineage: Eukaryota > Viridiplantae > Streptophyta > Magnoliopsida > Rosales > Moraceae > Artocarpus > Artocarpus hirsutus. The sequence goes on from CAMOHE010055125.1 coordinate 12,857, forward strand.
TGTATGTTTCCTTTTGAATATATATATATATATATATATGTATGTGTGTGTGTGTGTGTGTGCTGGATTTTTCTGATATATATTATCTTTGGTACTTTTCTTTTTTTCTTTTTTGGTTAATTATAAAGTTTTTACATGCTATATTTGGTAATCTGAAACTTGGATATGCAGGTATCTTTTGGGTTTTCTGTACCCCATTTCTCGTCTAATCAGCTATACGGTGTTTGAGAAGGTTTGGTAATGGTTTTAAATAGTATAACTGTCTTAGAGAAGTCACCTTGCTCTGTTGACTTCCCACGCCTTACTGCCTTCAAAGTCCCTTGTTTGCCCTAAAGTTTTTGAATGTTGATTTGTGATGATTCAGGAGCAGAAGATAAGAGAAGGTCTCTACATGATGGGGCTGAAAGATGGCATATTTTATCTCTCTTATTTCATTGCATATGCTTTGCAGGTAGATCTGTCTTGAGGGACCACCATCTCATTGCATGGAATTTTTCACTTGTGTCGTACATAACTTCAAACTTTCAGTTTTTTGGACTTTATGTTGGAACTACTTTTTTTTTTTTTTTGTGGTGTGCGTGGGTCAACTTATTACATAGCAACTTGGTGTGTTGTGACGATCAACTTACAATGATTGAAAATAAACTGTTGTTAGGAACTAAATGGACTTTAAGGTCTAAGCTTGATGAAGTTTCAGATGTAGTTTGGACAAATATTTGGTGTTATGTTTTATGTCACATTTTTTGAATATATAAAACTTTGTGAAACGTCAACTGTGAAACTGCACGAAAATTTGACAATTTAGTTCTAGTGAGTTGGCTTTTTTGATTCGTTTGCACATGAGCATTTTTTAATTTTTCTTTTGTTTATAGGTCCTTATCTTGAAAGTTTCAATTCTTCTGCAGTTTGCAATTTCTTCTGCAATCATTGTGGTTTGCACGATGGACAGCCTTTTCAAATACAGTGATAAGTCACTGGTGTTCACGTACTTCTTTCTGTTTGGACTAAGCGCGATCACACTGTCATTTTTAATTTCCACATTCTTCTCTCGAGCCAAAACAGCTGTTGCAGTTGGAACCCTTTCTTTTTTGGGTGCCTTTTTCCCCTATTACTCTGTCAACGACAAAGCTGTTTCAATGTAAGTACTATGATCTGAGAAAGTTTGTGGTGAATCCTTCCTTTTCTTCAAAATTCGTAGTCTATAGAGTGCATATTGATTTATATTTTTACTTTAGGATATTAAAGGTTGTTGCTTCTCTCCTTTCCCCTACGGCGTTTGCTCTAGGGTCAATTAATTTTGCTGACTATGAGCGTGCTCATGTTGGACTTCGTTGGACCAACATCTGGCAAGTACGTCCTATAATTTTTTTCCCCTAAATAAACTCTGCTCTAAAAGTATTAAAATCTACCTCTTTTGCGTCTAAATTTTGAAAACAATGATTTTCTGTAGGCATCATCTGGGGTTAACTTTTCCGTTTGTCTCCTTATGATGCTGGTTGACACGTTGCTCTACTGTGCAATTGGTCTTTACTTGGATAAGGTATTTTATTTTTATGATGCTGCTGTTAATCTTCTAATTTATGCTGATCTCTCAGTCTCTCTCCCTCTCTCTATATATTTATATGTATGTGTATGTGTATGTATATGTATATATTTATGTATGTTAGCTCTTGAGCTCCTTTGAAGGGAACTGTGCTTGTAACTTGAAATTTAAATTTAGCACACCAAAATGTATGTGAAATAAAATTTAGTTTAGATTTTATTATGAGTTGGTGAACGTTGATTAGGTTAGAATTGTGTAAACTAGGAAATTGGTATTGAAAGTACGTGATGTAAGTGTAGCTTCATCTAGAGGATTGTTATCTTGCATTAATAGAAACTTAGTGAGTTAACTCTCTCTCTTTCTCTCTCTCTCTCTCTCTAATTACACGTGAGTTCAATAATCTCTCTGATCAAACAATAACTATATTTATGAAGCCAATTTGGAGAGCGTTTGGGAACGTAGTAGAATTGTAAGTTAGAACCAAAACATTGTAGCATGTGAGAGCTTTTACACTTTGGCATACTTTTGCTTTACAATATAACATGTGAGCTTTACACTGAAATGGTTGGAACTACTTTACCAAACACACTCTTGAATTCCATATTTATTTGTCTGTTCAGGTCCTTCCCAGGGAGAATGGAATTCGTTATCGATGGAACTTCATTTTCACAAAGTGCTTTTGGAAAAAGAAAAGCGTCAACAATGATCATACCTCCACTCCTCAAGGCAACGTACATCAAAAGGATTCAGAGAAAAAGAAGACCTTCTTTGGTGAAGATAGTTTTAAACCAGCTGTGGAAGGTATCAGTTTGGACATGAAGCAACAAGAGCTTGATGGCAGGTACTTCTTTTTTAAATTGATTGTGTCAGTGTTTGTAAATTATGATCTGTAGTTGAGTATTTCCTCACCTCTTTTATTGACCACTAGATGCATTCAAATAAGGAATCTGCATAAGATATATTCTTCAAGAAAGGGGAAGTGTTGTGCTGTTAACTCACTACAACTCACCTTGTATGAAAATCAAATTCTTGCTCTTCTAGGTAAGTCTGTTACTACTATTGAATGATTTTATTTTTTATCTTGCAGTGGTTTTATTGCTTTACTTTTATTTTTGAGCTCAATTCTTATAGCGCTGGTGCAGCAATGTACATATTAAAGTTGTAATTCTTGCATTGATTGCGTAAATAGCTCATGTTTTCTTTCTTTTATTGTCTTCTCATCTTTCCTTTAACAATTGCCATTCACATCGTTTAAAGGAAAAAATGTAAATTAAGTTCACCAGATCAATGGCTGAAGTTATGGGGTTATATTTTGGCTGGTTACTGTTGCTTGATGTATTTGCTTATAGCTTGTCTGCTTCTAAATGGAATGTAGTTGCTTTTAAATATTGAAAAGTTTATTGTCTTCCCTCTGTGTGTGTGTGTTTTTTTTTTTTGTTTTGTTTTGTTTTTTGGAGAAGTTTTCTTCCCAGTTCTTGTGTGATAAATGCATTTCCATTTTTCACATTCCTTTTATGGTTTCTTGCTTGACCTACTTTTCACTTGGTTATTGTTTAGTTGGGTTCCTCATACGTCATATATATAGGTGTACTAGTTTACAATAGATGCATGTGGCTTCTAATCTCAGGCAGTTTTCACACTTCACGTTACCTTTTCAAGAGGGTGCTCTTGTTCACTTTAAGCTCGCATTATATCCTGTTCATTCGCTTCTGCATTGTTCATAGTTTTCATATGTGATTTTCCAGACTGCAGTTGCTTCTAAGCCCACATCTATGTCGACCTTTTCCCACACTTGCGGTTTTATGTTTGTTTAAAATTTTTTGTGTAATAAGAAAGACAGCCTTTATCAGCTTCTGCCCTGCTAGCTTACACTCCCTTCGCTACAGTGTGATCTATGATTTTGAGGTACTTATATCTAGTTTACTGATTTGAGTTATCAATTTCTTAAGGACACAATGGAGCTGGTAAAAGCACAACCATTTCGATGCTTGTTGGCCTACTGTCTCCCACTTCAGGGGACGCTTTGGTGTTTGGGAAGAATATTATCACACATATGGTAAGTTATGTTTTCTAATATTCGTTCATTAAATATTCAATTCTAGTTTATTATTATCAATATCATGATTGTTTTTGACATTAACATTATAGTTTAGGAATATTATTCATTATATATTTATTTTTAATATGGTTGGATGTGTTTACTTATTGCTGCTGTTTGATGGGAAATGTTATCCAAAGTTCTTTGCTTTTAGTCGTTTCTAAATGAGCAGCATGATAAGCATTCTTATGCTTGCTTATATTTTTTTTTCTTAGTGGAGTGTAGATTTTGATCCTCATGCTCTATCATTACAGGCATAAGCATTTATATAGTGCCTAAACCATGTGAAGATTTTAAGATATTAACTTTTTAAACAACTCATTGAAAAATCTTTCTTATCCTTCATATTAGTTCACTTTGTGCTATCATTACTTATTAATTTATTTGGATACAGTTGGATATAAGTATAACCAGGGGTCCATTGTGCAGGATGAGATACGGCAGGGATTGGGTGTTTGCCCTCAAAATGATATATTGTTCCCAGAATTAACTGTGAGTTAGAAGCATGATTCATTTGCTAATTTTTCTAGTGTTATAACTGAACTTGATTTTAATTTATTAGGCAACTTCTCTGCATAACTCTGATAATCACTCTTCCTAGGTGAGGGAGCATTTGGAAATATTTGCTATATTGAAAGGGGTTGAGGAAGATGTTTTGGAGAGAGTTGTTACCGATATGGTTGATCAAGTAAGTTCTTTCTTCAATGTCTCGCAATGTGACTCTAATACTCTCTAACAACAGTTCTTTTTGTGACTTTATCATAAAATATAGTTCTCAGCTATCCTCGCCTGTGGATGTTAGCCCTTTTTTTTTTATTTTTATTTTGTAAAACTTGTGACTGTCCATCTAAAAGTATTTGCAAGCTTAAGGCATTTTATTGGAAAGGTTTTGCTATTTTATTTGCTTGTGCTGCTTGAATTTAGTATTAGATGATATATGGTTTCAAATTATTGGAATTTGTAATGTAGCATTTCTGAGCGGCCTCATGAATTTTTCCTCTAGATTGTTCATTATTTGTGGATTCGATAATTCCCAATTCATTTCATGTTCTAAGGTGGTGCCAAAATGTTGAAATTGGCCTAGATTTAGCATAGATAGAACACTTTCCTGATTGGTCCCTTTCTTTGTAGCCCCTTTCCTTTTTTTCTTTTTTTTGCATGAGGATAACTATTCCTCTAAACTCTGTGAACTTTTTTCTTAATACAATGCATCCTCCAAAAAAAAAAAAAAAATAGAGAGAGAGAAGCAAATATAGAGCGCTTCCCTGATCTGTTCCTTTCGATAAGCCGTAGCATACATATACTACTCTCCTGATTTGTTCCTTTTCATAAAAGCAGCTCATTGTTAAACTTGACAAAGACTAATTATTTTGCAAGATAAAATATGGTGGACGGTATTGAGTTTCTTTACATATATTGATAGAAAAACTACCCGCCACTCAGCCTATAATAAAGGTTGTTTTGATTGCTGTTACATATTATGGCAGGTTGGGTTGGCTGATAAAAGTAACACGGTTGTGAAGGCTCTTTCTGGGGGGATGAAGAGGAAACTGTCTCTTGGTATTGCACTGATAGGAGACAGTAAGGTTGTTTGAAAAGGAAGTCAAATCTGTTTTTCTTTCTTTCTTTTTTTTTTTTTTTGGTCTCTTTTTATCTTATTTTATGTTATTTTATTTTTCTTTTAAATCTCAGTGTGTGATATTCAGTGGAATATTTCATTGATTTCTCTTACAGGTTATTATTCTTGATGAACCTACCAGTGGGATGGATCCATACTCGATGCGTCTGACATGGCAATTAATAAAGAAAATAAAGAAGGGCAGGATAATATTACTGACAACACATTCAATGGATGAAGCTGATGAACTTGGAGACCGAATTGCAATCATGGCCAATGGTTCCTTAAAGTGCTGTGGAAGGTTCGGCTACTGCAACATTTTACTCTCTTCTCTGCCCTGCCCCACAGAACCACACATGCACTTTACAAAACAGAAGTAGCGTTGGAAATATGCGTTCTTTTTTTCTTTTTGGGTACTTTGAATAGTCTATTCTATTACGAGTTAAGCTGCAGTTCATGTTTCACGCCATGTGGCTGTACACCTAATTTTCCCCTGCTCAGGTTCTAATTAAGACTTTTATATGATCCTTATTTATCAGGGTTTTTTTTTGAATTATTATTTACCAATATGATATTCTGTTCCTTACTAGTACCTGGTTCTCTCCTTAAATCTCTTAAAAATGCATCTTAGATTGATGCTTTTGTGATATCTAGATCTAGTCTTGGTAGCAGATTCTAGCCTTGGGTCTACATGCTTATGTTGTTTTTATCAAAGAAGAAAGCAGTAACAATAGGCTTATAATTATGTACAAGAAATTAAGAGGAAGATATTCCTCAGCTTATTAATAAAACATAAATGTTTTTTTAATACAAATAATAAAAAAAAACAGTTCCCTTGAGAATCTTACATAAACATAGGACTAGATATTCCTAATAGTCCCCTCAGGAAAAAAAAAAGATACTCCTAATTAGTGGGCTATTCCATTCATTTTTACTTTGTGTCCACACAAACACACAAAAACATTTTTTATGATTTTAAAGTATTGGAATCTTTACTCGAATCATGTCTTCAATAAGTACAATATTTGAAATTCTTAACATGTTACTGGTTTCGTCATTGCTGTGTTCAATTTTTTTAACAGTTCCCTTTTCTTGAAGCATCAATATGGTGTTGGTTATACTCTGACTTTAGTAAAGGTTTGGTCCCTATTGCTTTTGTCTTTTGTCTTTTTAATTTTTGATGGCTCTCTCTTTTGGTGGTACGAGCATTGACATGCTATGGTGTTACTTCTTTACTGCAGTCTGCACCCACTGCCTCTGTCGCTGCTGATATTGTTTATCGCCATATTCCGTTGGCAACTTGTGTGAGTGAGGTATCCATGTTTTTTAATCCCCTGTTTTCTGTTGTGTGATCAATAGAGTAGGTGATTTCTGCATTAAATATGTTTAGCATTTATTACCTTATCAGATTTTTTAGGTTGTTTTTTTTTAACCTCGTATATTGACTGATCAAATATTAAGCATTATCCTCAATAAGAAGCCAGCATTGCCACATATAAAAACGTCTTAATGTTTTTTGCCTGATCATTTGCAACAGTATAGTTCGCTATATTATGTTTAAGAAGTAGCAATTAAATGAGCTTAGTTCTTCAAGTTAAATTTTAGCTACTAAATGACTTAGAATATACCTTTCTTCTATTTTTAGCTTTATTTAGGGCTTACATTAAGGTGAGCCTTGCTTCCAATTGTTGTTTAATAAATAGTAGATAGGGGAGGGAGGAATATCTGTATGATAACATGATTATTAACTGCATAAATGTAAGTCACCTCTAAATTGATAACTGTACCTTGTGTTGCTCATTTGATATTTTCATAGCTTACTTGTGGGATTTGACATTCCTGTCCAGGTTGGGACTGAGATTTCCTTCAAGCTTCCTCTAGCATCTTCATTGTCCTTTGAGAGTATGTTCAGGGAGATTGAAATGTGCATGAAACGATCAGTTTCTAAGTCCAAAACAAATGACGAGGAAGAGAAAGACCAAGCTATCATAGAAAGTTATGGTATCTCTGTCACAACTCTTGAGGAGGTATTTCTCAGAGTTGCAGGATGTGATTATAATGAAGCTGAATGTTTAGAGGAGCGAATTAGTCTCCAATTACCTGGTCCTGTGACTTCTCATGTTTCTCTTGATCCTGCTCCCAAGTATATTCTTGGGTTCATATGTACTCTAGTGGGGAGGGCATGTGGGTTGATTTTTGCCACAGTTTTAAGTTTCTCAAACTTCTTAAGCATGCAATGTTGCAGCTGCTGTATCATTTCGAGGTCGACATTTTGGCAACATTGTAAAGCCTTGATTATAAAGAGGGCAATATCTGCTCGGAGGGACAGGAAAACAATTGTTTTCCAGCTCTTGATTCCTGCTCTTTTCTTGCTTATTGGACTTCTTTTTCTCAAGCTCAAACCACATCCCGATCAAGAGTCTGTGACCTTTACAACCTCTAATTTTAATCCTTTGTTACGTGGTGGTGGTGGTGGAGGTCCTATTCCTTTTGACCTATCCTGGCCTATTGCAAAGGAGGTGTGCTAGTCATCGTTAATCTTTTAATATTTTGTCTCTTTTTTGTTTATGCATATATTGGCTTATGTTTCTCCTTTTCTTTTCCGGATAAAATGTTGCACGATTCTTTGCAGCCTTTGTGCTAAGAAATAAGCTTTTACTGTGAAACTTCACTCTGGTGCTTGCAAGAGTTCTTCCTCTTTAAACATATCCATGGTGCAGGTAGCACAGCATATCGAAGGGGGTTGGATTCAGAGCTTTAAACCAACTGCATATAAATTTCCTGATTCAGAAAAGGCACTCACTGATGCGATTGAGGCTGCAGGTCCAACTTTGGGACCAGTTTTACTCTCAATGAGTGAATATCTAATGTCTAGCTTTAATGAATCATACCAGTCGAGGTGTGTTGGTCAGAATTTCTTCTCTTTTATTGGTATTCTATCAAAGATTATAGGAATATGATTGATGTAGTTTTCCTTTTTTCAAAGTTTGATTTTGTTATGTTATTTGATTGTCTGCAGGTATGGGGCAATCGTAATGGATGATCAGAATGATGATGGAAGTTTAGGATACACTGTACTTCACAATAGTTCTTGTCAGCATGCTGCTCCAACTTATATCAATTTAATGAATGCTGCAATTCTTAGGCTTGCTACTCAAAATAAGAATATGACAATTCAAACACGCAACCATCCTCTGCCAATGACTAAAAGCCAGCATCTGCAACGCCATGTAAGTTATTCCACTCTTTTAACTTCCTTTTTTTTTCCCTAATAAGAAACAAGAGTCACTGATAAGAATTATGAGAAATTTTCATTCAGTTTTGCTGTAGATATAGGTTGGTAAAAAAAAAAAAAAAACTGCTGCTTTCTTTTTTTTAGCTTTATATTCGACTGTTGAGGGCATTATTTGGAACAGTGATGCCGATCATATGAAAACTAGAGTTACTGAAATGCTCTCAATGTAGAAATTCCATACGTTATGGAATCTAAGAGCTTAAACTAAAAAAAAAATAGATACTTTAATCCCATTAACGCATCCTTTTGACACATATGAGCTAATCATCAATGGTCGTTGTTTTTCCAAATTCCACGTCTCTAAAGGTTTTTTGTTTTTCTTTTTTTGGGGTACCATCACAGCCTACCATAGTTTTCACACTTTCATCTGTTAGTGGCTTTGCTTTTTTTTTTTTTTTTTGGATTTATTTATTTCTCATACGCATCTATATAGGATCTGGATGCCTTCTCTGCTGCAGTTATTGCTAGTATTGCCTTCTCTTTTGTTCCTGCCTCATTTGCCGTATCAATTGTGAAGGTATCATATAAAATATACTTGTTCTACTCTTTACTAAGGATCTTTTACTTCGTGAATTTATGTATTACTTTTCAGTAGGCCGCAGTTTGTTCTGGTTAAATCTATTGCCTGGCTTACTTCTTAATTGTCACTGGACACTCTCAGTAGAGATGATATTCCAAGGAAGAGCATATCTATTCTGTGCAATTTGCCCTTTGGGCCAGTCCATTACTTTTCATACTGTAAGTAATTTTCTTATGCCATGTATCATGGGAAAGTATTTTTCATAGATTTGAACTGATGCAGGAGCGTGAAGTCAAAGCTAAGCACCAACAACTGATTAGTGGTGTAAGTTTATTTTCTTGAAGAAGAGATATTCTTTCTAATATCTGTATCACGAGGTTTACAGTAATAAATATATCCTTGCTCAGGTTTCCATACTCTCATACTGGGCTTCTACGTACATATGGGACTTCGTCAGTTTCTTATTTCCTTTCTCTTTTGCAATAATTCTTTTTAACATCTTCGGTACGTGAAGCTTTTAACCTATTAAAATTTATGTTTATTTGTTTGTTTGCTTTTTGTGTGTGTGTGTGTTTTTTTTTTTTTTCTTTTTCTTTTTTTTTTTAACTTTAACTTCAAACTTTAGTTCAAGGTTCAAGAAGTTCATTTACTTCTGCAGTTCACAATAAGTTTGCTAGTTTCGTCATTTTTGCGTCTTAGAACATGCACAGACGCGTATAGATATTTATCTCATTGTGTCTAAGTTATTTATTGACATTTGACACAATTTATAAATAAACTATCAAATGATATGTGGATGTGTTAAATTTTTTGACTTATGCCTAACTAAAATGCCGTTGTTGTCCCATTAGATATTTTGCAATTACTATTTATCATTTACGCATTTTAAGTCATGTTGAAAACATTATTGGTGGACATGATGAGGTCGGTTGATATCAACAAGCAGTCTTTTTTTTTTAAGTTATAGATGAGCAAAGACTTCTATTAATGAAGTGTCACGAATGAACAAAAAGGTGAAAAAAAAAACAGCATTGTTTCTTCTAAACAAAAAAGAACAAGATGCAAAAATTCAACAGGATCATTTGTTTGAATTTATTTTTGGATAGCAGTCGTAAATTTTATATAAAAGAATATGACAAAAGTAACTTCGTTTTAGCATTTTGAATTTATTTTCAGATAGCATTTGTAAATTTGATATATCCAATCTGTCTTCTTTTGTCTTTGGTGTTTGGGCCTATGCGGTCCGACAATGATCTTATACTATAGGGTTGGAAGCTGATTTGATTGTTTTAAACATCTCCCAAAAAAATGTGTGCGGGAAAACTTGTGAACTTTGTTTTCTTGTTGGCTATAAATTTAAACATCCAACGGAGTCGGAGTCAGTGCCTCAAAAAGAGACTAAGGGGACAACCCGTTATCATGTTTGTTCAAGAGAGATGTGAAATGTACTTCTTTTTCTTGTGTAGTCCTTGTGTGAATACTTGTCTACATATACACGCATAAACACATGTACGTGTCTTAAGCACTTTTTATAGTGACAAATACCTCACTGCATCGATGTCAAATTAGCAATCAATGTATCTTGGAAGTGGGTTCCTAACATGCATCTTGATATTACTTTTATGCTTTAGGTAGCAGACTACACCATGCGTGGAGTCTTCTTTCTATCTAAAAGGAAATAGAATTAACCTATTGTGAATACTCTGACTAAACCAAAGAGTCAAAAGAAAATGATCTTTTGATGCTCATCCTGCTGATCCAGCAATGATGATTATTTAAAGTTGATTAAGTTGTTGTCCTCTTGTATGTTACTGTTAAGCTTTTTTTAAAAAAAAAAAAAAAAAAAAAACCATTTTCTTCGGATTACACTATATGTTGAACTTCTGTAGGTCTGGATCAGTTCATTGGAAACAGTCGTTTCTTGCCAACAGTCATCATGTTTTTGGAATATGGACTTGCAGCTGCATCATCAACGTATTGCCTTACATTTTTCTTTTCTGACCATACTATGGCTCAGGTTGGAAATTGTTTCTCCTCTTTGAATTTGCCGCATTTGGCATATCAAATTACTATCAAATTATGTTTTCATGCTTTCAAATGTGTTATTTTTTTTTCCCTATGCAGAATGTGGTTCTGCTGGTCAACTTTTTCACGGGGCTCATTCTCATGGTTATATCCTTCATAATGGGGCTTATTAAGACCACAGCAAGTGCAAATTCTTTTCTGAAGGTTGATTTTCTGTTTTCTTTTTTATGTGTTTGCCTACACGAAATAGAAAGCTGCAGACACCATTTTTTTTGGGAGACCAATCTTTTCATCACCATCAAAGTTAATAAGTCGATGACTCTGACTCATGGATCATGCATATGGTTAAGCTCAATCTTTTGCACCACCATCAAAGTCAATGACTTTTAAGACCCCAAAAGAGTCAAAGTTGATGACTCTGACACTTGGATTATGCATAATTATTCAACTTTTCTATATACTAGGAAAGCAGGACCGGATTTCTTATTAAATTGCTCTTATATAACTTCCTTTCCGATGATATCTTTAGAAAAGCAGGTTCAATACAATGTCTTGTTTTGTAAGAAATTTTGTGATTCCTAATATATAAATCATTATGTGACTCCTAATATATAAATTATTTTGTTATTTGGGATAAAGATCAAATATTGGGTTTCTTTATGGGTGTATAGGGATAAAGATTTTGGTGCTCCTATTTTTTGGAATTTGGTTAGGAATTGGGCTGCTTTTCTTTGGCCCCTGCTGCGGAAATCTCTTCCTCTATTCTTTGTATTTGTATCCTTTTCTGTTTAATAAAGTTCGTTTCTTTTCAAATAAATAAATAAATCATTGTAGTAATCTTTTTTTTTCCAAATTATCTTAACCTGCACATCGCACACCACCTGCAGGAATGAATCTGAAATTTCTGGCTCTAACTATAATCATGTGCATGGTAAAATTTTTATATTACAAATATGGTGCTTCAACATTCTGCAGGAATGCATGCTAAAACGTATAGTCATTTCTTCTTATTAAAAAAAGGTGGAGTCCTTTCTGACGTTTTGTAATATTATGTTTCAGAATTTCTTCAGACTATCCCCAGGATTTTGCTTTGCTGATGGACTTGCATCACTGGCTCTTCTGCGGCAAGGGATGAAAGATAAATCCAGTGATGAGGCTTTTGATTGGAATGTTACTGGTGCCTCTATTTGCTATCTTGGTGTCGAGGTTCATCTCTCTCTCTCTCTCTCTAATTAATCGCTATTTACAATTTAATTACTGAGAATTAAGTGTTTTACTTCATAAATATATGCAAAAGAGCAATAAAATTGCTTCGTTTAGGTTATCTTCTATGTACATTGTTTCGTTCATATTTACAGGACAGCAAGGTTAAACCTTAAATTGGAATTAAAAAGAGTATTTCCCTCTTTCAATTAACAGTAGATATATCCCTTTTATGTTGTTACATTGTAATTTATATGTCATATGTGTCATGCTTTAGATTCGTGGTTCTGTTTGAAACGAATGATATGTATTTGGAAAGAAAAATTAACATTAAAAACGGCTAAAAGAGTTCACTGCTTGCTTAATAAATTAATATATTGTTTCTGGATAAAGTAGTAGCTTCAGAAAGTGAAGTAGCATGGAGTAAAATCGAGATAGCACAATCTTCACCCAAAAAAAAAAAAAAAAAAGACAACACAAGTCCATGTATGATCCGTTGCATTTCCTAAAAAGAACTTTTAAGTTTTGGTTATCAAGTTTAGAAAAAGGGCTTGCTGTAATCTGACTTGTCCATGAGATCTTACAAGCTTAGGAAATCAGGTTTAAAATGGGGTTTCTATAATCTAACTTGGCTTTTCTCACCTGTGACAGAGCATTTGTTACTTTCTCTTGACACTTGGACTTGAAATCTTGCCTTCTTACAAACTGAACCTAGCTACATTCAAGGAGTGGAGTGTCAAAGTTTTCCAGAGGAATGGTTCTTCTCCTTATTTGGAACCTCTTATACAATCTTCCTCAGAAGCTGTTGCTCGTGATTTTGATGACGACATAGATGTGGCAACTGAAAGAAACAGGGTACTTTCAGGTTCCATAGAGAATGCTATCATCTACTTGCATAATCTTCGAAAGGTAATTTCTACATATTCTTTGCATAAATATTACTTGTAGTTGAAGTGAGTTCTATAATAAAAAATATCTCAGCAATCTGTTACCATATTATCTACTCTCTTTCCCATTTCAGGTGTATCCTGGAGATAAGAATCGTGGTAGAAAAGTTGCAGTACATTCCTTGACTTTCTCAGTTCAAGAGGGGGAATGCTTTGGCTTTTTAGGAACAAATGGAGCGGGAAAGACGACTACTCTATCAATGCTATCTGGTATGTCTCAGTTTTGCACTCAGAGTTTGATATTTATTTCTCTGCTACCCATTCTGCTGTAAGAGTTACGGATAGTATTTGTAAAATGCTCTGCATGCGTTATCCAATGCTATCCCTTTCTCCTCAATGGTAAATCATTATTTTCTTTTTAGTTTTTCTTAAAAAGAAACACTTGGAATATTTTTAAGTCTCGTTTTATTAATTGAAGTCAAATAAATGCCATTATTAGGAGTTTGACATTGCCTTCTTAAAACTTAAATTTCTGCAACCTTACGTCCTTCACATGCATATGGTTGATCTACCTGCAGGAGAGGAATCTCCAACAGATGGAACTGCTTACGTATTTGGCAGAGATATAGTGTCCCATCCTAAGGCAGCTCGTCGGCATGTATGTTGTGATTTCCTTTTTCTCTACTGAATGTGAATTGTACATTGACGTCACACTGATAGAACCTAGCTAACTCTTTATAATTCAATTTCAGATTGGATTTTGCCCACAGTTTGATGCTTTACTAGAGTATTTGACCGTCCAGGAGCATCTTGAGCTTTATGCAAGAATTAAGGGAGTACCAGATTACCAGCTAGACTATGTATGTTTTAACCTCAACAGTCATACTCTATTTTTTGTTATAGCAGGAAGATTAAATTAGGTGTTTTAACAGAGAACATCGGTTTTCTGCACAAGGGAATACTTGTAATATTTAAAGTTGTGTATTTATTTAATGATCAAATTGTGTACCCTTATGCCTGTTAATCTGGTCAGGTGGTAATGGAAAAGTTGGAGGAGTTTGACTTGTTGAAGCATGCTAACAAACCTTCATTTTCTCTAAGTGGAGGAAACAAGCGCAAATTGTCTGTTGCAATTGCAATGATTGGAGATCCTCCTATTGTCATTTTGGATGAGCCATCTACAGGTATACAAGTGATTTTTTTTGTTTTTTGTTTTTGTTCTGTTTTTATTTTTTATTTTTTATTTTTTATTTTTTTATTGTTTTTTGTTTTTTCACTGATCACACACAACAGTATACAGACACTCAAGGAAACTGCATCAGGCAAAATTTGTGGATTCATTATTTAGTCAAAAGTATCACCTGCTTATATTTTTATTTATTGACCTACAAGAAAGCGCAATCATATTTCCCCTACCTCCAGCTTTACAGAAAGCACTCTGTAGTCCATTTGAATTTATCGTTTTTCCTTTATATCCTTGTTCTTCAACAAGATGAAGTGATTCAAGGTTTCTCCAATTATCATTATTTTCAGGTATGGATCCAATTGCAAAACGTTTCATGTGGGAAGTAATATCCCGAATCTCGACCAGACGAGGAAAGTCAGCTGTAATTCTTACTACCCATAGCATGGATGAAGCTCAAGCGCTGTGCACCAGGATTGGGATAATGGTACCTTTTTACTCTGCTTATTAGATGTTTGAAGCACTGGTTAATGACAATTGCCAGCTAATGCTTGACCTCTTTTCCCTTCCTTTTTATTGACTTGAAGGTTGGAGGCCGTTTAAGATGCATTGGAAGTCCCCAGCATCTAAAAACTAGATTTGGAAATCATCTTGAGTTAGAGGTATTTTTTTAATTTATTTTAAGGTTCCTTTTGATGCAAGGTAGCATTATGTCATAACCTATGTAATCCAATATTATGCTTAAATTTCTGATTCTCTGTGCTCTTGTTTTTAGATTAAACCCATTGAAGTGAGCACTGCAGAGATGGAAAACCTTTGCCGAATCATTCAGGGGAAACTTTTTGATATTCCTTTCCAACCTAGGACTTTACTTAATGACCTCGAAGTTTGTGTTGGGGGCGTCGACTCTATTACATCAGAAAATGCATCCATTGCAGAGATCAGCTTGTCAAAGGAAATGATAACGATGATCAGCCAGTGGCTTGAAAAGGAAGAAAGAACTCAGATGCTTGTCACATCGATACCTGTTCCTGATGCAGTTTTTGGTGAACAATTATCTGAACAATTGGCTCGAGATGGTATGAGAAATTTTTGCGTCTATAGTGTCGTTATCTTTCCAAACTGTTGCTTCTTTTCTGCAGAAACATAGAGTGATTCATCACCTTGTTCTAGATTCTTCCCAGAAATTCTAGTTACTATAGTTTTTTGCTCACTATTTGAACCAAGGTCTTTCATTTATCTTTTTTTCACTATAGTTCGCCCTCTCTCTTTTAACGGTTGTATTGATGTAATTACTTTATTGTCATAATTTTAGATCGCATTTCAATGTCTTTGACCACGATTTTAACTGTATACTAATACGTTTGTTTTTTATGTTTTGACAATGTTTGATTCTTTTGGGTTTGCAGGCGGTATCCCTTTGCCGATATTTTCTGAATGGTGGTTATCCAAAGAAAAGTTTTCAGCAATTGATTCATTTGTCCTCTCATCATTTCCTGGTGCAATTTTTGACGGGTGCAATGGATTAAGTGTCAAATATCAGGTACAATTTGGCAAATATCCAGATGTATGTGCGTCTATTTATAATGTATTGTTTTATTTTTGGCTGTAAAACAAATAGATCCGCAATACAGTTAACATGGTAATTTATTTTCCTAGTTAAAAAGAAGTGGTAATTTATTTGAACTCTACTGCAGTTGCCTTACGGAAAAGATCTGTCACTAGCAGATGTTTTTGGGCATCTGGAACGGAACAGGTACAATTCATTGATACGTTTTTTTTCTTCTTGTTCAACGAGTCATCTCTGATCATTGTCAGCTCAAGGAAAATAATAATAATAATAAATCCCCCTGGATCCTTAGACTGACGTGTACATTTTAATTTGCAATTCTCTCAGAAATCAACTTGGCATAGCGGAATACAGTATCAGCCAGTCTAATCTAGAAACCATATTTAACCATTTTGCGGCAAACCCATAACATATTGAGACAGGCCAAAGTTTACTTGTGCTTGGATAGCATACAAGAAGTCAACAACACATAGCAGCGTCTCTCCCTTGCTCATTTTTTTTTTGTAAAAGGTTGAGACCGTTTTGTGTAAATACTAGAAACTTATTGTACATAAGTCAGAGTTACAAACATTATTTATAAATGCAAGTTGTTAATTCCTGTATGATACTTTGAGATCCAAGCTCTCTCTCTCTCTCTCTCTCTCTCTCTCTCACACACACACACACACACACGTGTTCACATTTTCCTTTTGGGTTTTCGGTCTAGGTAGGGGTGAACAACGGGCGGTTTGACGGTTTTTGGACGGGTGCGGTGCGGTTTTTTAGGATGACGGGTTGGCGATTAACCAACCCGCAAACCGCCCACCACATTGCGGGTGGTTTCGGTTTGGTTTTGGGTGGTTGCGGGCGGGTGCGGGCGGGTTGAGGCGATTTAAACCTATGCTATTGCTTAATGTAATTTTTTGGACCTTTTTTTTTTTTTTAAGTGAAGAAAATTTGTAGAAAATATAAGATGATAATACATAAAGCATTCTCAATAACAAGCAATTTTGATGTCTAAAGACAGTGACCATATTTAAAAGTACAAATTAAGAAACATAATCATTCACTGCAATAAGAAACGTCAATTACAGATGAAGTGATGAACAAAGTCAAGAGTACATAAAAATTAAAGCGTATCCATTAGGTTCGAAAATAATAGAATACTATAAATGAAATGATAAACAAAATCAAGTGTTCTTTTTCTTTTCAAGGCCTTTCTCTACTAACTTACTTGATTTAAATTTTGATTACTTCACAAAATAATAAATAAGTAGATAGGTTTAAGTTTTTTTTTTTTTAAATATATAGGCGGGCGGGTTCGGGTTGAACCCGCCCGTAAAAATTTAAAACCAAACCCGCCCACCAAATATATTGGTGGGCGGGTTCAACCCGCCCGCCAGTGGGTTGTTAACAAAAACCCGCTTTTTTCAAGATAGGCGGGTGCGGGCGCGGGCGGTTGGCGGGTGCGGGGTGGTTTTTGAACAGCCCTAGGTCTAGGTGAGGTTTTTTCTATTCGTCATCTAACCTTGGCTAAAGCATGTCAAAGAACTGCAATGTAATGCTAATTCTTTGTGCCCATTCAATAGGGTTTTATTTATTCATAAATACCCCTAACTATCCCTATATCTTAGTTCAAAATGCTCTAGAACTATCTTAGTTCAAAATGCTCTAGAACTTGGAAAAGTGTGCAAATGCCCACCCTCTCACAAAGGATGGACCTTAGCCGTGCGACTTAGGTAAACCTTATAAGTAGGATTTACCTTTTATGATAGAGTGGGGTTGTAGTCCCATAAGGACAAATAGTATTGATTCTTAGTATAGACAAATAGTATTGATTCTTTGTATATAATACTAAGAGAATGATGACGTGACACTGTTTGTAATTTCATAAATACCCTGAAAATTATTGATTTTATGTCATCTTATCCATAAACTATTGATTTTATGTCGACTTGACTTTCGATTTTTTAAGCATTTAAGGGACAAGTTGACGCAAAAGTTCAATGGTATTTTTAAAGTTACATTTGTTCAACGGGTATCTTGTATGATTTTGTATACTTTAAAGGGTGAAATGAAATTCAAGAGGCAAGTAAAATTAAGGTACATTTATGAACTTAATCCATTGATTTATTTATCTATCTTTTTGAATATATATATATATATATATATATATAGGTACGGTTTTAATAGTTGTTCCAATAGTTTTTCATCTTCTAGCCATGTAATTGATAGTTGATAAAAATAAAATTATTATAACAGTTAAGGAGTGTTTAGTTTAAAAACCCCTTTGAATATGATTTAGATGGGTAATTTGTCTGTGATTTGCTGGCATAATTTTTTTAAATGTAAATTAAAGGTTTATTACATTGATTCTTTGTGGTTTAAAGAATTATTTGAAAGTTACCATGTTTATGGTTGACAGTCAGTTTAAGATATGGTTGCTAGTCATTTTTATGATCAATATATTGGTAAGTGCAACTTGCATATGTTTTTTATTTTTTTGGTTTAGGAAAAAGTAAAATAACGTTTATCATTTTTTATTTAAAAAATATTGAAATTCATAAAAATATCGGCACTTGAATTTTATAAAAATATTAACGAAAACATCAATATTATGGAAATTGCCATAAAATTCAAAAAATTATTTTTAAAACATTTTATTTTTAAATAAGATTTTAAAAAACTCTAAAATTATTAGCAATATATATGAAATTATTAACCAAAATACTACATATGTGATAAATATAAATAGTAAAAAATAATCATAATATCATAAATAATAACATACGATCTCAAATTGAGTAAAGTAGTTAAAAGTCAACCTTATACAAATATGTTATATGCATAGTTTCTTATAAAATAAAAAAACATCAATACCATAAAGACATGGAGTGAATAGTTATTATATAATTTTAAACATGTAATGCGTATGTCTTTTAGTCTCTACCTACTATCTCTCTATGTATAGCAAATTGAGTTAACCTCAATTGCTAAGAAGTAAAATTGTTAAGAAATAAGAAACAATACCAAGGTCTCTATTTTTAGATTTCTCATTCAGTTTTATTATGATATGGATTTAGTCACCTTATTATATAAAATTCATCATAATTTATAAGAGTACATACTACATTTAAAAAGGAAATAAAAAAAATTACACAAAATGTTAGATTTTTAGAAACTAATTGCAAATTATGCCAGAGGTTTTAAAAAGATGAAGTGTACAACAGATTTAAATAATACACTACTTTCAAACAACCAAATACTCAAAAATGCCTCTACATCAAATCAAACCTCTTTTCTTTTTCTTCCTTCTTTCCCATTGCCTTTTTGTTTTCCCTCCTCTCTCTCTTTCTCTCATTCTTTCTTTGATTCCTCTCCTCCCTCTCTTTTTCTCGGAAAATTTTGAAAAAAAAAGTTAAAAAAATTTAAAATTTAATGAATGATATTTTTTTTTTACATTAAAAAAAGGTTTTTTTTTAAGCACTGAAACTGTCTTAATTTTTTCAAAGAAAAGAAAAAAAAGAATCGTATCGAAGAGAGGAACCTAACGATGATAAAAATAAAAAAAAACTGAAACTATTTTGATGACCAAAAAACTAATTTTATGATGCCTAAAAATAAAAAAAATAAAAAAAAAAGACATTTGCCCAAAAAAATTTTTTGGGCTGACTAGCTGTACAACTGCCCCCGCCCCCCCTTTCTGTGTCTTTCCTCTCTCTCTGTTTCTCTCTCTATCCAAGTTCCTCCGTCTTCTCGTCAGAGCCGCCCCGCGTTGAGTTTTCGAATCGGTGACTGTTGGGAGCGCGAGCAGATCTAGAATCGCATCGACGGAGTTTCTTCTCTCTTTTCTCTGCTTTTCCGATTGTCTTCCTCCGATTCTCAAACATCGGAGCTCGTCGCGCCATGGCTAGTTGGAGCAAATCTGGTCATGGTGGCCGCAATCTAGGTGGTGGTTCGCTGGAGCTTGTCGCGAGCTCGTGGTGGTGAAAATCTGGCGACGGAGAAGCTCCGCCCAAGCCATGGCAAGCTTTGAGAAGTTGGATCCGATGATGATATGATTAGACCTGTAAAATACATATCCGAGACCTGACGTCCACCGCAACCATGAAGCCAAATCGGATGTATTGTACAGTTTGATCTCCTCTTGCAGTTCACTGTCGAAGCTTGAGCAAATATCTGGTCTGCCTTAATCTCCTTCGTCGCTGTCACTACCGTGCCAGAATTGAGGTATCGAGGAGCATAGTGGGATGGGCCAAAAAATTTGAAATAAGAAAAGAAAAAAAATGATGTTTAAAAAAAAGAAAAAAGAAAAAGCAATGTCTTGTTTTTATTTTATTTTTATGGCCATCATGTTGTAATTCCTTTTGGGAAAGTTTATTAGTATTTTTTGTTTAGGACAGTGGCCTAAAGAATAGATGTTTTTTTAGTTGTATTTATGATATTTTTGGTAAAATAAATAATAATGTAAATATCATATGTATTAATAATGTTTTAGATATTACTATCATATTAATAAGTGTATATTAATAAATATATGATCCATGACTATTAAAAGCAAGCTTAAAAAAGAGGCATATATGGAGCTTATATGTAGAAAGATTCGATTTGAAGATTAATAGTTTAAATTATATAGTTCGTAATCTATGTATAGAGCTGAGCATTTTATACATAATAAGGCTGTAAAGGGGATCTATGTCCAATTGGAGAGGCGGCTTATCTTGGACGTCAGAGCAGCTTGACTTTATAGTAGACATATTAGTGTGGTAGATCTAATGGGATTTAACGTTGGTCGCACACTGGACTAGACCTAAAGTTGAATTGATTTAATAATAATTCCATTTAACTCATACAATTCTCTCTAATAATCATTTATATGTCATGTTGATCTTGAAGTAGATTTATGACTCTATGTTTATAGCTCGTATCTTTTGATATGTTAAAGGCAGGCGTTCCAATAAACGAAGGCTCTATTTTCAGCATGTTGGAGATGTAACCTATATTTGATTACACAAAATCCATAGTTATCTAACAAAGAGTTAATGTTATCCTGTCAAAGGTATTATTTAGGTATTGAAAAATATAATGAGGCTTCAATCATCTGGATACATATAATAACCATATGATATTCCTTTTGTATGTGTTATAAAACAAAAGAATTTTTCGATGTTAAAATAATGAAATTTTGAGATAAAATAGTCGGAAGGTAAATCAAAACTAAGCCTTCATCCAATTATGGATATCCTATGGAAATACACAAAATATGAGAGGTTATGGACAAGACTTATATTACAAAAGTCTAGTAATACGGTATATTATTAAGAGTGCAACTTCGGGTCTATAGTGGAGAGACGCTAAAGTTAGTAATTAAATAGATAATTAATCAAGAATTAATTTATTTGTTATATGTTCATCGGTCCCAATGCTAGCTTATGAATTCCTTGACTAGTTGTGTAGAATGGTTTACCATAAGTAATATAAGAGGTTACAACAAATAAATTATTGGACCTATCAATGTGCAAGCCCAACAATCTAACTGGACTATGGTTGGCGTATGGCATACTCATATTGGACTATGGCACCTACAATAGGGTTAGATATAGGAATTAGATAATTCATTATTTAATTAATTAATTTCAAGATAATATTTATTCAAATTTAATTATTGGATTTTGTGAAAATTAATTATTTAAATAATTAATTTAAATCCTAATTTTATTTTAATTTGGATAAAGGATAATTATTCATAATCATTTAAATTAGCTAATTCTGAAGAATAATTGAATTTTAATTTAAATAGAATTTTTTGAATGAGAATCATGTTGCAAATAATCACAAAGCCCTACATTATGATTGGCTAGGATTCAAATTCTCCCTTATCTGTAATTGGCTTGCATGGTGAGGATAATCCCTCTATAATGGGTGTGTAAAGCAAGGGAAGAGAGAGAAAAATCTTGTCCCAATCCTAACAGAATTCTACTTACTCTTGTAAGCTCTATAAATAGATACCTCCATGCCTCATTTATTCTAAGTTAGAAAGAGTGCTATTGTGCATATTTTAGAATGACAAAAAATTAGAGGAGAGTCTGTGGCGAGTTTCTATTAAGTTGTGACCACACAGACAATAGCTAGTAGGAAGATAATAGCATTGAAGATCTGACGGTAAATATTTATTCTTGAAGAATTGTTCAGTCAAAAGTGTTGTTTCCGGTCTCCAATAGGTTTTAGATTTAATTCATTGTTTATAGCATCATGAGTTAGATTCTTGATGATTCATAAAAATTTTTAAAGTTTCGCTGTGTCACTAAATGGATTTTTCAACATTTTTATAGTTGTTGAAAAAAGGAAGAAAAAACTTGTCTTGTTTTATTGCGAAATATGACATTAATTAAGAAATATAGGTTTGTTTGGAAAATCCGTTAGAACTTAAAGTTGGAATCTAAACACTATAGCACGTGAGAGCTTTATACTATAACAAACTACTGTAGCATGTGAGAGCTTTACACTGTAGCAAACCAAACTTGTTTTTCAAAATGGACTTCCCAAATGAAGTGATAGTATTTTTTAGCCGCTAGCGATGTCCTCAAAGTTGATGATGTTTGATAATGTCGTTGGTAAATTTTTGTATTTACATAAAATTATTGTATTTCCATGTAAACATGGTATTTCTATGTTAACACTGTATTTTTCGACCGTTGGTTGGCTAGGGAAGTATCTGGTAAATCTTTGTATTTATATGTAAATATAGTATTTTTATGTTAATACTGTATTTCTTGATAGCCGATGATCCGACGAAGTCATTGGTGAATCTTTGAATTGATATATAAATAGTATTTTCTTGTTCAAACTATATTTCACAGTCGCCAGTTGTCCAATGAAGTAGCCGTTAGATTTTTGTATTTACACGTTAATAGAGGATTAACAAGTTAATATTGCATTCTTGGCCACTGACAATTAAGCAAAATCGTTGGTGAATTTTTTTACTTACATGTTAATACATTATTACCATGTTAATATTGTATTTTCTAGCCGTCGACAATCCTTAAAGTCACTGATAAAATCTTGTATTTACATGTTAATATTGTATTACCAGGTTAATATTGTTTTCCCACCCGCCAGTAATCCAGTGAAGCCGTTAGTCAATTTTTGTATTTACATATTAATACAACATTACCTAATTAATACTGCATTTCCTTGTTGTTGGTGGTCCAACAAAGTCGTCGATAAAATTTTGTATTTACACGTTAATACCGTATTTCCCGACTGCCAACGATGCGATGAAGCTAGTGAATTTTCTATTTAGATGTTAATACAGTATTAACAAGTTAGTATTGCAATTCCTACTCATTAGCGGTTGAGCGATGTCATTGGTGAATTTTTTTATTTACACATTAATATAATATTAGTAGGTTAAAATTGTATTTGTCGGCCGCCCATGGTTGGGCGATGTCGTCGGTGAATTTTTTTATATACATGTTAATATATTAATACAATGTTAATACTGTATTTGTTGGCCGCTCACGGTCAAATGATGTGGTCAGTGAATTTTTGTATTTAAACGTTAATACAGTATTACCAGGTTACTATTGTATTTATTGATTGCCCGCATGAGGAAGGAGATTGAGAGATATAAAGGAGAAAGAATTGGAAGAATTTTAAGGTTTTTATTCTCAATTTCTCATAACATATTACTCAATTTCTCATGCTATACATTTTAAAACTATATAACTTTATTTACTCGGTTTTAACTTAAATATGCTATTATGCTATTTCTCCCATAAAAAAATGAGTTTTATAACATTAAAATAATAAATTTTATGAATGATTATATTAAAAAAGTAAATAAAAATGACATGAATTTTATAACATTTTAAAGTAAATTAAAAAAAAGAACGAAAATTTTGTTGATAATTTGTCAATATTTTGGCAGAGATTTTTATTTTTTATATTTTGTTATTTAAAACTATAATTTTTTATAAAAATTGATATTTTTATCAAAATATCAATATCTATATATATTTTTATAGAAATTTGGAGATATCTTACGAAAAAGATAAACACCTTTTTTCTATATCAGAATTTTCAAAATAATGTTGATTTTTCAATTGTTCCTTGTATCTCGATATCTGGTAAATAGGACATAAAGACTATACGACACATGCTTTATGTTAAACGTATCAACCAACTACAAGTAAATAAGGCTCATTGCCTCATCCATGGTTGACAAAATGTCGACGGTTTTATAATACAAAGGTCATACACATGCATACGTCCAATAAGAGAACGGACCATCATGGAAATAATAATAATAATAAAATTGAAGGGAAAGTGTTACCGGGTGTTTGGTAAAGTGATGGGAACTGCGGTTCACACCACAAACTCAGTTATAAATAGTATAAAGCTCTCACGTGCTACAGTAACAATAAAAAAAATTGGTATAGTGTAAAGCTCTCACATACTACAGTAAAAGTGGTTCTCACTATTGGTTCCCACCACTTTCCAAACACCCCCTTAAAATAACGAGCTAACATCTCTAAAAGAATCCGAAATAAAGTATTTGTTCCCAAACTTCTTTTTTTTTTTTAGTTTTTGATCTGACTGAAAGAAATTTTATAGAAATAGCCATATTTCTATTACTTTTTATTAAGCAAAATTGATTGAGAAAATTAAGACAACATATGTTCAAAGAATAAACTAGCATTTGTAAAGAGTCTAAAATAGAGTGCGTTTGTCACTCTTCATCTTCAAAACCCTTCAAAATATTAATAAATTGCTTGAGAGGTCCCTAATTTTTTTAAAAAGTTATGATTTAACCCCCAATTTTTTTTAGTTGAATTTGACCTAACCTTTTATTTTAAGTGTAAAAGTATTAAACTAGCTATCATCCCTTAAAATTTTTCCCTGTTCCAAGTCACATGTGAGGCCCATGACATCAAATAGTTACAAAAAGACTTAAATACCCTTAATAAATCGGCAAAAGTTTATTAAAAAATATACCAAAACTTATTCGGGAAAAAAAAATAAAAGCTAATAACTAATAATCATATTCTTTCAGGAAAAAGAAAAAAAAAAAAAAAAGGCTCTATCAATGAGGTCATGCCCCCTCCGATCTCCACATCGACGTTGAACGTTTCAGAACTGCTTTCGCATCTACTCATTACCATAAAACATAGGAATAAAAGCAACAAAACCAACAGAATAAAATACGGAAAATACGAGTAAAAGCGCCCCTTTTTTCCTATTTTTGCATGAATCCTAAATCAAAATCATACAACCACTTTTTAGTTAAATCTAAGCAACATCCAACACGTAACCCAAATCATCTTCTTCTAAACTCATTGCAAACATAAGAGTCACTTGAACCTATATCAGTGACCAAGAGACTTAGCGATAAAAGAAGCCGGCGACCAGTGGAGACCGTCAATCCGACCAGATAAAACCTTAAACTCCTGCTTTAAGACGAAGTCATGATGGGTCCCCTAGATCGATGTCGAGGGTGACGACAAATCGGCCAATGGGTTTGCTAATTTTATTTGGGGATGCTTCTGAACTTGCTAACTCTGGGTTTTGTTGTTGTTTTTGGTGTTTGGGATCGAGGATCGGTTTTACGAAGGAGGGGGACATTGGGTGAGGATGGGTCTGGGCGATGGTGGATTTAAGCGGACAAGGGCGACTCTGAGGTGTCGGAGAAGGGACGAGGGTGACTCTAAGTTGCCGAAGAAGGGCGTCGGAGACCCATATGGTGGTGTTGGATCTGAGACAAGCAAGAGGTGAAAAAAAAATTTTGCCAAGAAGAAGAGAAGGAGGGTAAATTTGACAAAAAGGCCGGCCAAAAAGTTTAATTGAAAAAATGATTTTTTTTTTGGCACAAAAATCAAGCTTTAGGGTAAAAAAATTGTTCTTTTTTTTTTTTCAAAAAATAAAAAAAACCTTAAACAAGAAAAAGAACATTAATAGGATGAAAAAAAAAATAGAGCGATTTTTTTAGCCAAAAGGCTTCATTTTTAATGCAAAAAAAGAGATCATTTGTCCAATTTTTTTTTTCTCAAAGCCAGTTGTCAAAATCCCCTAGAGAAGGGCATTGATATATTTGATTTTTTTTTCTCTTAAAAGAATATGGTTTTTAGCTATTAGTTTTTATTTTTTTTTCCCTATGAATAAGTTTTGGCATTTCTTAATAAAATTTTGTAGATTTATTAAGGTTATCTAAGGGGGCATTTGGATAAATGACTTTGAGGAAAAATTTTTTTTGGTAAGTAACCTTTTTTATTTTTTGCACAAAAAATCAAGCATTCTGCGTAGAAAAACTGCTTCAGTTTTTTTTTTCCCATCTTGTTGAGGCTCTTTTCTTGCTCCTGATTTTTTTCTTTGTTTTATTGAGGTTTTTTTTCCTAAAAAACTGGAGCAGTTTTTCTGTCTAAAAAGCTTGATTTTTTATGCAAAAAAAAAAAAAAGAGATCATTTCCCCAATTAAATTTTTTGGGCGGCCTTTTTTTTTCTTTCAAAATCTTCCTTATTTTAAGTATTTTCTTAACTATTTAATGTCATGTACATCACATGTGACGTAGAATAGTAAGAAATTTACGTACGTTAATTAATTTAGTCCTTTTATATCTAAAACAAAAGGTTAGGCCCCTTTAAGCTAAAAAAAATTAAGAATCAAATTAATTTTTTAAAAAGGTTAGAGACCTTTCGAACAATTTACCCCAAAAAATTTATTATAGCCTATTTAATACACGGTTTAGAACAGTTTGAGATGGTTTTAAATCTATGAACATATGTTTTGTATGTGCAATAAAGAGATGTTTACACTTCAAATGCCAATTCAAAAACATAGATTATATTATATAAGTTCAAAACCAACAGTTCAAACCATAAAGTTTTAAACTATATTCATTTGAACCTACGTACTAGATGGCTATAAAGCATTAAAATTTCCAAGTATATCAATACCTAAACACCACCACATCATACCATCTTGTATAATATAATATAAGCATGAGTTGTTTTGTTAAGGTTTCGTTCTTTGTGCTTATCGCTTTTCCCCTGGGGTTGTAGATTTGTGATGGCCTCTGGCTCTTTGCTATGCTATAGTTAGGGGGAGGGGTGGAG
Source organism: Artocarpus hirsutus (assembly GCA_946598075.1). Lineage (NCBI taxonomy): Eukaryota > Viridiplantae > Streptophyta > Magnoliopsida > Rosales > Moraceae > Artocarpus > Artocarpus hirsutus. The sequence goes on from CAMOHE010055125.1 coordinate 39,890, forward strand.
CTCTGTTTTGGTATGAGATGGTGTAGTCTTCAGCAAGGGAAGGACCAATAGGTGGGTGGATAGTCGCGGGTGAGCATTGGAGGTGTCGAGAGAGGAGTTCGTGGGGCTATGGGGACAGTGGAGCCAAGTGTTTAGCAACTTGGCTTGGGCCTGCCAACAACCTATTTTGATTCGCCATCATCACGGATTTGGGTTGGTGCAGCAAAAGGACAACCGCATATGGGGTGGGATGTAGCTGGACTACGACGTCTGACGAGGCGTGCCATGGGAGGAGTTTGATGGGTCTATGGCACGGCTATTTACTTCCGGTGGTAGGTTTGTTGCCTTAGATCTAGACGTGAGAGTGAGAGTGGTGTCATTCTTGACGTTGGGTAAAAAGGATGTGTGGTCGACAAGGCAAGGGACGAAAGGTGGAGGGGAGTTTGGCTTCAAGGGTGTGGAACATTTGTGCAACTCAATGGCGGTGGTTATGTCACAACTAGGCTTCTTTGACATGTCGAGACTGTTAGTTTTCTTTTTCACCTTTTTTTTTACTTTGTTTGTTTGGGTTGTAATAAAGCAGATGATGGAGATAGCCTCCCCATTTAGGGTTTTAGCTTGTTTGTCTCCTCCGTTTATTATTTACTGAAGGTGTGTAGAAGTCCGACTAGGCCTTATATTAGTCTAGGTTGTTGTTTTGTGCTTTGTTGAGGGAGGGTTTGATTTCAGTCGATAAAGTTTAATCCATCGACTATTATGGTATCTTGTAACAAGGCTTGCCGAGCTCTAGTTTCTAAGGTCACTTTGAGATGTACCACTTCTATGCTATTGTTTTTCAATTTCATCACTTATATGAGAAAGTTTAAAATATACTAATTCTAACGAGTCTAAAGACTTTGTTGTTCTCAAGGATTTTGGGTTAAGGTTCGGCAAATAAATGTTATCTAAGAATACGGCCTTAATAACTTAGAGAAATAGTATGTATTAAATGGAGAAGAAAAAGTGGTGGAAATAATAATGGAAGTGAAAAGGTGGTATACCACTAAATTTACTCCTAGTTTCTGTGTTGGGGGGTCTTTACTCTTTTAGGTTTTAACAGTTGAATTTGATCCTTGTACTATGTTCGTCCTTACGGGTAGATCTAGTCAATGATTAAGGTCAAGTTCTCTTAAGATGGGTTATATATAAATATGATAATTTTACCTACAACCTATTTTCTTGTGGGGACTTATCTTAAAGGGTGGGGAAAACCCGTTTATATACAAGGCAAGTTTTTGTAACAATTAAAGGTGTATAGCTCATCATAGAGTTATGATGAGTATAAAGGTCTCTGACCCTATTTTCTATTTAGTTTATATATATTTTTAAACTATAATGTATAATAGGCTATAAAATATAATTTTAAGTATAGTCATATTACCTAATATCTATAAAAATTTAAAATATAATCTTCTTTTATTTTTTACTTATAGTCTTTATATAAGTATGTTAATTATTTTATATTTTATCATAAAAATAATTAATTAAATAAATGAGATTTTATAAGTATCTCAAACTCGTTAGGAAAACCCGTCTTATTTTTCGTCTATTTATGTAAGTTGATGGGATGGGAATTTTTTTCCTTTTGTTTTTTCTTTTTGTTTTTTTTTTTTTCCGTAGGACGAGGTGATAAGAAGACTGTTCTTTCCCGAATTCGTCTCGTTAGCGTCCCTAGTTTTACAGGACTAAATTTGTAATTTCATTTTAGTGGTGCAGTTTGCTTTAACAAAATATACGTGTAAAGCACAATTTTTGTGCATTTATTTCAAGTATCTAACACGACTGCCCGAATGGCATCCAATTGACAACATAAATTGCTTAGAAAAGTTTAAAAATAATCAATTAATGTATTTTTCTTTTGCAGCCTTTGAATGGTCATGTCGTGAAGGCTCAAATCATGATCTCATGAAAAGAAAAGAAAGATTGACAAAACCACAACAATTGACACTTTCCAAGCTTTGACAACCTGGAACCACGGATTTTTTAAGAAGAGGGACAAGTCCACTAAATGAAAAGAAAGGTTGAATACTATACGTGCTATAAATACGAGCTTTCATTATTTCTCTTCATTTTATCGTGTTCTAAATTTCAAAAAGATATCGTTTGTTGATTGTTATATTGTTCTTATCCTTTCCTGGAATAAATATGAGCTTGCCAACTGTTTCCGGTATTAGAACATTTGGGTCAGTTTGACTTGTTTGAGAGAGGGGAAAGAATTAATGAGCTTGATCAGCCCAAAGAAATTATATACAATCAAGGATAGTCTTTAGCAAGAGGCCATAACCCGTCGGATATATGTAATATTTTTTATTTACAAGTGTAATATTGTTTGTGTATTTATATAACATTTAATTTGTTTAATATAATGTCTAATGTTGTATGTATTAGGTTATATTTATTAAATATTACATATAAATAAATTAAATGTTGCACGTATACTGTTGGGGTGAGCTCGGTGCTATCGTCGAGGAGCCTTACTCTCGGTGGTCGGTAAACCTACTAGGCAGGAGTTACTGGGAGCGAATAAACAATCCCGATAAAGCTTAGATTGTCGGTCTGAGGTGCTTTTCAGGGCCCCCAGGCTACGGCATAAATGGTCACCTTCTTAGGTTAAACACCAGCTCAGGTCGGATTTCTTTAACTCGTAGGCAGGTTGGCAACCTATAAATAAAGCGCATTTATTGTATTCAGGCAAGCATGCTCCTTCCCACCTAGCTACTCCCGTTCTTTGTCGAGCAACACCTGCCTTGAGCGTCGGAGAGCCCTTGTTTATTACCTAACCAGTTTCCTCTTCACCTCTGAAGCGTCCCTCCTTTTTTTGCAGGTACGTCCGAGCTGGTAGAGTCGAGCAGGGAAGAGTCATCCACTGTGCACAGCTGCACGTGGTGTTGATCCGCCGCCAAACAGTGGTAAGCATCAACATTTTGGCACTAGAAGGAGGTGCCTACGCCTTCGCTCGAAATCATCAACCGTAACCCGGCTTGTGATCTAAAGATGGTGACAGGAGGCAATGCTTGGGATGAGGGTGCCTTATAGGAGGGGTCGGGAGAAGCCTGAAATATGAACCAAAATCCGGCCAGACCTAGAGGTCGTCCCCGAGCTACGAGATCCCGTTTTGAGGGCCAAGGAAGTGCGGCAAGGGCCCAACAAGTGCATGACTCAGTTGCCCAAGACCCTATTCGAGAACTTACAAATGCTGTTTGGATACTCACTTAGCAGCTTACACAGTAAGCACAGCTCCAGTCCTCCTTCCCCCAACCCTGGCCGACTAGGCTAAAGGTTGGGTAGGACAGGGAGCCGTCGACCTAAGTGAAGCTGACTTCGAGCACTTCAGAAGATTTACATAGGGCATCTCAGCTAACAATAGGCTTGTCCGAGAAGGCCGGCTCGTCTCGTAGGAGGCTTGGACTCCATCACAGCAGGGCTCCCGAGCTTCCATTTTTTATCGGCTCGGGCATCAAAGGGAAGCACAACATGGTCGCTGGCCTGGGGTTGGCGATAGGGATGAGGGCGGAGTTGCTAGCTTCGAGAGTTACAACGCCAAATCGACGAGATCCGTAACAACCGTTTTGGATTAGACGATGTCGGCGCATTGGATCAACCGTTTACCAACGCCATCATGCGAGCCTTATACTGCCAAAATTCAAAGTCCCGCAAATCAAGGCCTACAATGGGACCGCCGACGCTACGAGCATGTCAAATTGCATCGAAGACACATGCTTCTGCCGAACGCCAGCGATGTAGCCATGTGCAAGGCCTTTTCTTTAACCTTGACCAGACTAGCTCGACAATAGTTCTGGCTCCTTGAACCAACCTCAATTACTTCTTTCCACTTGCTCTTTGACGCTTTCTCTGCAGCCTTCTCTACGACAAAGATAAGGAGAAAAGAAATAACTTATCTCTATACTGTTAAGCAGCGGGATGGTAATGTCAGAGATTACATTAATCGATTTACTCGAGCAGCGCTCGAGGTCAACTAGGTCGAAGACGAGACCCTGAAGCATGCCTTTGTTGGGGGTCTTTGAGTCGAGAAGCTGACTTGGTCATTGGCTTTTGAGCAGCCGAGCACATTTTCTCAAATGCTCGGCTATGCACAAAGGTACGCCGATGCGGCTGAATATATGAAGAGCCACCGAGAAAAAAGGCAACAATAATGGCAGTAGGAAGGAGAAGAAGCAGAAGTCGATGCCCGAGCAGCCAGGCATCGAGCAAAACAAGAAGCAAAAGAAGGACAAGAAGACCGAGAAGCCAAACATGCCGAGCGGGAAATTCCAAAGCTATACCCCCCTGGTCGCAAGCATTGACGAAATACTTATCTAGGTGAGTGGAAGGAACCTGCTGGTCGATTCGTCCAAACTCAAGGGTAGCAAGGCGAAGCGAGACCAAAACAAGTACTGTAATTTCTATAAGGATGTGGGACACAACACTTGTGACCGCATCCAGCTCAAGGACCAGATTGAAAGGCTGATCCGAGGTGGTCATTTGCGGGAGTTTGTAGAACGAGTCCTAACTTCTGGCGCCATAGCTAGGAGAAACAACCAGCCAGCCTGAGATGTGTAGAACCGCCCACGTAACAATGGTAGGAACACCTCAGAACCCCGAATATTGTTCACATAATCTTCGGAGGGCTAGTTACTAAGGACACGTTGAGTGGGCGACGCGCTCACGTCCGGGAAGCTCGTCTAGTTGAGAAAGGCGAGCTTATCAGCATATACACAAACAATATGACATTTACGTTCGAAGAATGCTACATGTGTCGTCTCGGGTGTCTGAAGGAGGAACAAAGAGTGCAAGATGTTGTCCGCCATCAGGAAAAACAACTCCTATGGAGCTTAAAAGAAGAACCACAATATCAACCCCGGAAAACCTATAATTGGGTGGCTGAGGAAACATCCTGATTGATGAGATTAACCGCAAAATAAAGCATCCCATACCACCAAATATCAGTAGTGAGATGTATTCCATAATTTGCCAGCGATTTGCAGCTTTGTTACCTTCCCTATAAATATGAGAAACAAAGAAGTTCAAAGAAGAAAGCGTATTAATTGTCATTGACCATCTCGCCTTGAGCTTCTAGAGAATAAAGTAATTTCTATTTTTGAGAGCTCCACAACGTAAAAAGAATCACTCTCAAATCAGACATTATTCCAATTTATTTCATAGGCAAAGTCAACAATTTTAATGGTCGCGGATCTATACCTGAAAGAAAACACAAATAAAATACTTCTAAACATGTATATCCATATTCTAACTTTTTCTTGATGAAGCACCAAAAAGAAAACCTACACAAATAGTAATACAGAGATTAAGAATGAACCGAAATTAACGAGCAGGGTTGATAATTTTACATCTGATTAGACTATATAAGCAGAGAGTTCGAATTCTCTCATTTCTTAAATTTAAAAGGAAAAATAAAAAGGAAATTAACGATGAGGCTGTGACAATTCAATTCCAACTAGGCTTGCGCCTGACTTTTCTCACCTTGTATTACTAACATATGCATCATGTTGATGGTCATATATAATAATTTTACATGTTTCTTGAACTGTTTTTTTTTTTTTTTTAAGTTCATTATGCACTATTACGTCCAAATATGACATGCTTAATATTTGAAAGCACAATTACATCTTAGCATACCGTATATATCTTAACTTTCCACTACATATACTTTTTCTATTCTATTTATTATTTGTTATATTATTTGCATGCTTGAGACAATAAAATGCTTGCGCTCTGAGTAACTTCAGCTCTCTTTCTCTTCTTCTTCATCTCTCCCTCAACTTCCAATCTCACTCCAAACAGCTTAGGCCTTTGATCATGGCCACAATTTTCCTCTTCTTTCTGATCGTCCAAACGAGTGTACTTAGCCACCAAATCAAGAAGCTCTTTACACTTGCTCTTCATACTTGTTAGCTCAGAACTCAACACCCCATTTTCCTTCTTGAGCCTCTTGTTCTCGTCCACTAGGTTTATGAACTCCGACGACGAAGAAGTCGACGAAGACCTTTGGTCTTCATCGACGGTGGATTCTTGAGGCAGCGGAGGCTGCGCAGGCACGGCTTGCTGCGGCTTGTTGGCCCATGCTTTTCTTCTACGAATTTCGCATAAGTTGTCCTTTTCGCCCTTCCGGAACTTGTCGTTGCAAAACTCCCACCGGCTTGTTGAAACCTTACGGAATCCCTGGGTGAATTAAGTTTATAACATTAATTATGGTGGTTTTTTTCTTAGCCATTTGCATGAAAATGGACAAAAAAATAATTAGGAGCTGAAGAATAGAAAATATTAGAAGAACAATTGCAATCATAATACTCATGGCAATTATGATCTCTAGCTTATAGTGTTGGACAAGAGTGTTTGTTCCAACTTTTGGAATCAATCAATCAAAAACATTAATTTAATGATCAGATTATTACTTTTAAGGTGATGTTCTACCAAACTTGCACAAAAGAAAAGAAAAAATGTTGATATGAGAGGTACCATGTGGAATATCATATTGTACTGCCAAAGCATGAAAAAGGAGGAAAAAAATAATAAACGTTAATACTATTAGAGGGAGTTATATGTGTTCCCTAACGTATTAGAACCACCAATTAATTAAGTTGAGATAATTATTTTTTTTTGGTTTAATTACTTTTCAACTTGCATAACTTGAAGTTTTACATGATGGGTGGAGAAATTAATATATGAGATAAAAATATTCCAACGACTTTGCGTAGGGGACTAAACCTCTAATAGATTTAGGGGGGCTGGGTTCTAATTTTGTCGTGTTTCGTGTCTCTTAAGAAGTGTGTAAATTCATGCATTACCATTGGACAATCTGATATATATTTTTTAAAATTTTTTGATTAATTTCTTCCTTTGAAACAAAGCAGAAGCTCTAAGGATCCGACCTACGTTTAATAATTTCCATGAACACATTATATGTAATAACTCTTTTTTTTTTCCCTCTTAACACAGAAAACTTTTTTCTATAGACAATTCCAGTTAAACTTTGTAACTAGAAGAGAAAACTAAAATAAAAAGATCAAATGTAAGCACCAAAGACTAAAATTCAACCTTTGCAAACGTGGATCTTCTTTCTCCAAACTTTTTAATTTTTTTAGATCATAGTTATTATCTTTGCTCATCTAATATGGAGATAAACTTGCAAAGTGCATGTATTAACTAATAAAAGTAGACATACATATGTGTTAAGCTGCCTGACAAAGCTAGAAAAGTTGCTATGCTTGAAGAGGGTGGGGAGGAGATCCCGGGCAAACTCCGCCGGCTGCCACACCACGAACGCCGTCCCTTCTACGTTCCACGAGATGACGTCGTCGGTCGCGGGATCCTCAACCAGCATGTATGTCTTCAACAAGAAGGGTGGTGGAGTTGACTTCTTCATGAATTCCACCAAACCCCTTTCACAAACTACACCTAATTCCATAAATCTAATTTGAAGCTAGAGATTGGGTGGATTTAGAAAAAAGGAGAGCAAAAAAGAAGAAGATAAAGAAGAGAAGATCAAGGATGAGAAGAGAAGAGAAGAAGGGCAGTTAAGAACTCCCAACCCCAACAATAGAAACCCAACACGACTCCACAGTTCATGAGAAATGAAAGGGCTAATTTCTTCCTTCTTGGAAAAAAATGGTAATTGAACGTGTTCTTTAAGTCTGCCTACTTCTTATACAGTGGGAATGAATAGTAATTCAACATAGCATGCACAATATTTCAACTCAGTCTAAAATCAATAAATTAAAAAAAAAAAAAATAATTTTCGTGTATATAAAATATGTATAGTTTTTATTAGTCGTACGTCCCCTAAATATTATATCTATTACTTAAAAATATATGCACCATTTGTCAACCCTTTGATCTTCTAATGAAACTCCTGAAATTTTTTGATGGCTGGCTAGGGTTGGATCTATGTGGCCAGTCAAATAAAGACAAATACGTATACATAACCATATTTAAGGGGCCCCCAGATAGGAAAATAACGCAATATGGTTTTCTTAAGAGCAGGTAAAACATTTGCACAGTAAAGGATTACATAATCAAAAGAAGATATTAATAGTATAAGATATAGTTTTGAAGACCAATTGGTTAACAGTCAAGATGAATGAAATACTAAGAAAATTATTGATTTTTAAAAATAATAAGATAAAATCACACACTTACGTAATGATAATTTAATGTATTGCAATGCATGTATATATAAATCTCACAAAGATTGACCTGATAAGGATAAGATTTTATGGGTTTTGCCTATGCGAATGAAGGGTGGAGTTTGGTGAACACGTGGATAGAACGGTATGCATGCCTCATTTTTGACACTATTTCACTTCAAACACACATATATTACTTTTAAGCATTTTGGGTGTGCTGGTACTTTCTTACGGCCATTAATAACTCTCTCTCTCTCTCTCTCTCTATACAATGACGTGCAAATTCCTCTAACAAAAATATCTAATCTGATTGTTGATTTTGATTTCTTCCAACATCGATGGTGTCTAATTCTTTAGGGGGTATTTTTATTTATTTATTTTTCCCGTGAGAGAAGTGACTTTTTGACTTTATGTGCCAGAATCATTTTCTAAAGTTCTCTGGTCAATCAAGTGTACGTTTAACTTACTAATTAAGCGAGTACGTATCACTCTCCACAAGTTACAATTTCATAAATCGGTGGAACTTTGGGATTGATGGCGTACCAGTTGATTTATGATGAGGGGATGAAATAAACTGCCGTGAATAGATCAAATATTCCTAGCTTTCATTCCCGCCGGTAAATCCGAGATGTCCATTTTGTATTGTAATTCATAATACAATTTGAAGATTATCTTCTTTATATAATAATTATGAACTTTAGAATGTGTAAGATTTAACATTTAATTTTTAAATTTATTTAAAGATGACAATATTATACTTGTACTTAAATCAAAATGTAGAGACAGTAATCAATAGCAAACCAATTAAATTTCAAAATTTGACACATAATGCTATATTTGGAGTCCCATTTAGCTCATCAAGTTTTGACATTTGTGTACCAATTGGTTCATATAGATTTAAACAGAAATTTAATTTTATTTGAAAGAAAATCCTACAACAAAAAGGTTTAAATTGCAATTCAAACTTAAGAAACAAGTTGATTTTTGGTTTGTTATTAGCTGATGCATTAAATTTTTCATTGCAAATGTCAAATTTGGTTAAAAAAAAGTATTGCTTTAGAGAGTGATTTTTATTGTTTACTACCTAAATGCCATGATATTGGCACTCAAACTTCACACTGTATTCGAAGTACTCTCTACTTTCTTTCTTGTAAAGTTCATCAAAATTAAGCGATATTGTCAATCTTTCCACCAAATACTCTCTCTCTTTCTAGTTTTTTTTTTTTGAAAAATTTTCCACCTATTACACAATCAATCTTATTCCAAGAATTTATGGTCCATTCTGACAGGGTGCGTGCACAGTACGCGCCGGTGTGAACATATTTATAGAAGGATAAGGGATTGGGTTAGAAGAAATACATGGCATTTGGACATAAACAAAGAAAGGAGGTTCTTTATTTTGGTTGGGGTGCAGCTGAGCTTTCTTGACCAGATTTTAATCTTCTTTATCTATATTATTTTTTCCTTTTCCATATAATGTACAATTTTTTCTCCTTTAAATTAAAAAAACAAATGTTTGGCTGGTTTTTGTCTTAATAGGCTATCCTCACCAACCACTAAGTTTGTTTTTCCATTTGGAATAGAAGAATAAGATTGAAGGCAGACAATGTGAAAAAAGGTGCTTTTTAGTCTTTACAGTGACAAACTGCGGACGTTTGCAATGCATTAGATCGTCTCTGTGGGCTTTTTTACACAACTTGACCTAATCAAATAGGGACTTGAGTGTATAATAATATTGGCTACGTTTGGAAACGTTCCTACTATATATAGTTCAATTTTTATAGTGTAAAGTTTTTACGTACTATAATATAAACCCCTTACATATTATAGTATAAAACAAAAATAAGTTATAGTATAAAGTTTTCACATATTATAAGAAATTTGTACTTTTTAGTTTTAATTATATTACCAAATGTACTAATTATTCTTTCTCTAAACATGTGGTCGGCAGATTTCAGTTTTCATTTTTTTCATCCTTCTTCTTTTTTTTTCCCTCTTAACAGCGAACTCAAACTTGTCTTATCCAAGACCTAGGCCCGACAAACTAAACGAATGGTTTCCAACCCTATGCAAACTGACATGCTCATAAACTAAAGAAGTTTTTTTCTTATTCAAATTTCAAACATCCATTTGAATTGAGGGAAAAAGAGAGAGAGAGAGAGTCAATTGTCGGCTGTAGAAAGAGGCGCTACATTGTTTTACTGATTAATAATAATGATCGAACAATGTTACATGCACTTACCACACACTAATAAAAAATAGGTCTTATAATACAATACATGTTATTCTGAGTATTTTTTATTTAATTTATATGTATTGAGATGTAGGTGACACATTAGTCTCTACTTTAGGTGAAGGAGGTTAGTTTCCATGCTTTAAAATATTTATTAACCAAATTAATAGGAAAAAAAAAAAAAGATTGATGAAACCAAGCCAATGAAAAATTAAAACTAATTGTGGTTATTGGCATAATAAAACCACATTCATCTCCACTTAAGAATTTGAATTTCTCCACCCCAGGTTAAAAAAAATTCAAACTAATTAATTTTGTTTGTTCACTTTTCATGGTTTGTCTATTTTTGAACACTTGTAACTGATGATTGCTGGTCGATGATTGTGATTAGCATATCGTTATATCTTGCAAGCTCTTATGGATACTATTAGTATCTTAGCTTCCGTTTCAAATTTCAGTTATAACTAACGTTTTAAGATTAAGAACCATAACTAATAAAAGCTTTACATTATAGTAACTTTTTACGTTTATTGTAGCTGTTGAGAGCTTACACTGTTCATAATTATTATTGATGGGTTGGAACAAAGTTCCAAATACCTCTTTGATATAATACTTTGTGGCTACCAACAGGATACGATTGATATCTTATTATGTGTTAATATTATGGTAATCAGTGATCGTCGATCCTGATACCATTGATTTTCACACTAAGGCGTGTTAAACTTATCTTTAAAAAACCAATAACTATTTATTTCACATTCATGATTTCGGATAAACACACACACACACACACAAAGGGAATTAAAAATATACAATATCAAAGAAAATCCTAGCCATGTGAGAAAGGGAGAAAGATATAGCATGAAAACCTAATCTGAAGTTTCAACAGAGGGGAATTAGTCCAACCAGTTTTTTAATCTTTAAAAACGTGGTATTCAATAAAAGAAGTTTTGATGGGTGACAAATATCAATTCACCCATGACCTTCAAATTTAAGAAAATATATTAGACCATTCCGTTCCTAAATTAAATTCGAACATAAAATTTGAATAAAAAATTTCAATTTTTTGTAACAAAATACATCATGGTAAAAAGACTAGAATTATAGTTGAATCTATATAAGAAACGAGACATGTCACTCCTAATTCTTTTCTTTAGTTTTGGGAACCTTTTTTCTCAATGACGTGGTAAAGCATTTTTGCACGGGGGGCTAATAATTGCAATAAAACTTTACTCAAAATTAACGGTTATTGATGTTCTACAATTATATCAGTTGGGTTTCATACTTTGAAAATGACAAATAAATAATATCATAACAAAATCGAGGCTAGTCACAAAATTGAAAGAAATAATTTGAAGACTTAGAAAAGTAAAAAAAAATTTGAAAACTATGATTAGGCCTATAAAATTATAGGAATAAATTAAGGTTGCCCCAGAGTCTTTAAGATTATAATAAAAAAATAAAATACAAATAGAAAATTTAAATAAAAATATACAAAATTCAATTAATGCTCATAGAATAAGTAAAAATAAGGTTTTGCGTCTTTAGTCAAAATAAAAATTCAAATAACAAATAAAAACAAAGTTTATAAACAATTAATTATCTAATAGGAGTGTTCATTCTATGTATCTTCCATGCACCGACAAGCATAAAAATGTAGGGAGAGTACACCAGTTGAATGGTGAAGAGTATCAATAAAAATCCAAGTCTTCAAGTAACAATCGACTAACCTAAAAGTGAAAGTTGGAGAAAGGGTGAGCACACAGTGCCTAGTAGGAAATTTATTACTCGTCTCTAGGTTTTTTTCTTATCGTTATTACATATAAAATCCTTATAAAGTTAATAACCAAATTGTTAGATCAATATAATAAATTCATTGAGTTCACAATTTAGCAAACCAATTAATAACTCAAAATCTATAATTGTCACTCAAATTCTCTCACTTACATCCCGAGTTGTCAGTGAAGGAAAAGAAAGAAAGAAGGGATATAACAAGTTTCTTTGTGTCCCAAATGAGCATTTTGTCTCTGTTGTACCTCAAATGAGCACCTTTGTAAAGACCCTACCTATGTGGCCTTCACTTAACTTAAATATATTCATAACTTAAGCATACTTTTAACATAACGCATTGAAACTTTGGAATAATTTTTTTAAAATAGATTCTTGTTATAGAATCCTTAACATAAAACTTGAAAGGAAATAACAACCATTTCCTAAAACTTAATTTCAGAAATCTAACATAATAATTAATTTCACAAACATGATAATAATATAATTATAATTATTACGTTTTAACATAATCATAGCAATTTTCTTGAAACTTTTCCTTTAAACATGAGGATAATTATTTAAAAACTATTACCTTTAAAACATTCTTTTATTTAAATATAACTAATTCGAAAACAATTCTAAACTAAATGATGGAATAAAAGCACACTAAATGCTCCTTAAAACTTCCTTAAATTCAACATAATAATTTCTCAAAGCACAATCATCTGAACCTTCATATTACTAAATTCATAAAACACATTCATAAAGTTCATTTCTTAATTTAACGTAAAACTGAAACATACATAAACTCGTAAACTAATACTACGAAAATATTACAAATTGCTTGAGTAGTATCCATTCTCATCTTCACCATTCGTCCGCCGCTCACTACTGCCCATCAATGTTGCTGATAGGTTTTTTTACCTATAGCATGAACATTCTTAAATATGCTTTTGCTTAGCAAGTAGGAAGTCAGTTTTGCAAAACATAATTAAAAATTATTTTAATAAAAATATGTATGGACATTTTATGTTGGCTTATCAACTTGTTTTATGCTTAATTATTTAAGCTATAACTTGTCTAGTTACTTAACTTTCTTGATCTTGTAAACTTAAGTGTTCATAGTAACATATCAATCATGAGATCATAAACATGATGCTTCCCTTATAGAAGATTTAAGACCATCAAACACCGAGGTTACAACTTTAACTTTACTTTGAGTACCTCACAATAAGGAGGCTGATACGACACTACTTATCACTTTTACTTGTCTTATTGTGTGAATGTAGTATGACTTATTACTTCATAACATCATAATTACATATGTTATACTTCATGAATCGTGATCATGCATAACTTGAAAATGAGTAAGCATTGTAAATCAATACTATTTTCATCACTTAACATGATCATACCAACACATGACATGGCACATGATAACATAATAATACATGCTATCATAACATAAAAGCACATCATAATATACACAGTGTGTCAATTCACTGATCATGCATTTTCATAAATTTTTATGAAAACATTTTAAACAATTTCATTTAAAGACCGTTCATGTTGTAGGCGAGATTTCTACTTACTTGGACTCCAAACTGAGCGGGTCCAACTGTATCTCGTTGTATCTATAGTTTGTGAAGCATCCTCTATAGTGCTCCTCGAGCGACCATGAATGGCTAGGAATACTTCTTAGAGATTATACATTGCTAAAAAGTCATTCTGGACTCCGTTACTACAGTTAGAGTAGCCTCTATTTGCGTGCAATTAGTACTAGACAATTTTTATCAGAGTGGAATTAGCTCGAATGAAAGGTACCATCACATTTGGAGCATCTAAACGAGTCGGGTGGGGGTCTTGGATCATCGATAGAAAGTCTAGATAACAAAAACCCAAGGTCACTATTGATCGGCCGTTGATTGATGGTTGACCGCCATTGATTGACAATTGACCGCCATTGATCAAGCTTTGTTGGTAGCTGAGCTCAGGCTTACTCCCCTAATTTGACCCTTTTGAGTCTAATGGTGGTGTCAATTTCATCTAATTTGGCCTCTAACATAGTAGATCGAGCTCCATAATCTTGGCCAAAAATGGCAGCGGTGCTCTAGTAGTTGTGGCCTGAAAGTGGCCGAGGAGTTTTGCTACCTACCCTCCTCTGAATGTTTTTCCCTCATAAATTGAAGGCTATAGTGCTGAATTAGTAAGATAAAAACTTCACGCGACGATGCACGGTGGCAATCTTGATTCTTCGACGAAATGGGTTCCTTCGGTGCAATTGATTGAGGGGTTTTATTCCCCTTGATCCTCTAAACATGATGGAGGGGTCAATTGACCACAATGGTGGCTAGAGTTGTAGAGTCGACGGGCGCCATGGCGGCTCCATGATGGAGGCATCAACCTTACACTACGGCGGTTGTGGCGTGTAATTGAGGATGTGGTTAGCTTCCTCCTTTAATTCTAATCATTTTGCCTCAATCAATTTGAGCTAATGTGGCCGAAATTAGCCACAATGAACCCTCTCCACAGTGGCAATGACAGGGCTCACCGATCTTTGGTTGGCGACGGCGCTACGGTGCAATTAGGTGAGGCATCATCCTCACCGTCATCCTCTGATTCGCTTGGTCGTAGATGGAAGGTGGCAGGATCGAAGGTGGCATGAAGATAGCGACAGTGGTAGATGGGTGGAGCTCTATGATCACTGTTGAGGTGCAACTATAGGTGGGTCTTGTTCCTCTTGTTGTGGGGGTCATGTAAAAACAAAAATCATGTCGATTGGATGCCAAATGACAAAGATCTCTCACAAAAAAGAAATAGGTTTTCCTGCCTTTTTAACTGGTGCATGTGGCTTCCTCTGACAGAGTTGTGGCTGGCACAACATCTTGTTAGAACTAGCTCATCGAGAGCTTTCCATTGGTGTAGAAGGTGTCAAAAATAAACACCACAATATTGATCGAAATTGGAGGAGAGAGAAAATATAGAGAGAGAAAGTAGAGTGAGAAATTTGATTTTTTTGTAGGATTTTTCTTTCTTTCTTTTTTTTAAGCTGCACTTTCAGGTATGTATAGACCTTATTGCTGGTCTTTGATTTCTATACTGTGTCATGATCGAGTTTATCAAATTTTGATCCGTAAACTCGAAACTCTTGTAAACATAACTGTACTTTTTAAAATTGTAAAATTCTTGCTCTGTTAAAAATAATTTCATAAGCTCTAATCTCTTACTAAACTGATATTATATAGGAATTTCCATATAATCATAGTAAGCTAAAAAATTTCACTTTTATCACATAATCTCAATTTAAATATTTTGAGTTAAGATTCTTATAATTGTTATGACTATGACTCATATATGAAATTAATAAATCATAAACTTTTAGTTTAGCACATTAAATAATTATATTTAATTATTTAAGTGCACTATCATAACATTACATTGTTACATGTCTCATAAATAAAACACATAAATTTGTGCAGTCATAATATTATTTATTTCTAAGGTCTTATAGCTATTAAGACCTTAGAAATTTGCGTTTTAGTAAGTTCTATACTTGTACTTTCTCAAGCACTTAGCTAAGTAATTATAAAAAAATCCTTAATTAATCATACTTATTATTATTTTTTATTTTTTTGGTCATTACAATCTTGTGAAATAGGCCATATAGCAATGGTGGTACCAAATAATATATGATATATGTTGTGCTCAACAAATAAACATCCCATGAGATATAACTTTGAGGATACTTTAAGTGATCTTAAAATTTGTCCGACGATGCCGCATGAGGTCTCAACATATGGCAGAATTGGTTATAATCCTAATTGGCTTCTAAAAACCCTCTTAAGTCATTCTACACACAATAGTTAGTCCTAACAAAAATCTAGCAGCATAACAGCTTATTTTTCTAAAAACCAAGACTCAAACCTGCAAAAAAATAATTTTAAAGAGACTTCGGCACATCATAACTACAAGACGTGTTACCCAGAATAGTTACATATATTACAACGTAATCTTCCATTCAATTGCAACCATCATTTCATCAGCAATAATCATACTCATGAAAGTAAAGTCATCATAACTTATAAATTGTCATAAGTTATAAAGGCAAACAATATCACAGTAAACTTTAAAGATTCTAAACGATCAAGATATAAAGCATTCATCAAAACATAAAAACTCCGTTTGCAAGTCAAGGATAAATCATATAATCCCAATTCTTTTTTTTTCTACATATAATTAAAAACACCAAGTAGTATTATTTTCCTTTTATCTTATCAATTAATTTTAAAGCTCTAATTATGTCCAATAGATTCTTAGATTAAAATGAACATATAAACAAATTTAAAATTGTTTAAATCAATAAATTTACTGATTATCCATAGACTTGCATATTTTTATTTCAAAGAAAAATTTTACTTTATCAATCAATTTTCTATATTCTAATTATACATAATAAATTATAAATTATAACATTATCATAAAACACATATAACATATTCTAATCATCTAACAATTTCAATTAAGTAAGTTAAGCCACAAATATCATGAAAAGAAAGTAATGGAGATCTTATCGATTCAACCAAGGACAATTGGCAGCAAAAGACTCTGTTTTGCAAACACTATGTCATTCAATAAAACTTTGAATACCAAACTTAGTCTTTGGAACTTCTCACAATTTCAACTTCATGGACATGTCTAGAGCATCGATAACAGGCTAGGAAGGTGTTTTCTTGAAAGGGGATGGTCAGGTCGACGTGTTGACTGTTCAAAAGCACCGGTCAATAGGTGTTGACCAACAGCCCGAGGGTGGTCGGTGGTGTTGGCAGGTACCATCTCAAAGATCTCAAAGAGAAGAGCTCTTATCCAGTGGCAGTTTCTCCAAAAGGAGGCTGGCCCACAGAAAAAATGCATAAAATCGTCAAAATAGGTTGCTATAGACTTAAACTTTTTCGACGACGATTGTGGCAGTTGATAGAGGGGTTTTACACTCCTTGATGAAGGAAACAAGACGGTGAGACTTGCTGGAGAAATGAGGGTTGGATGTTATTGGAATTCTATGAATAAGCAAGTAAAAGAAACTTTTCTTCACTGTTTTCCAGTGATCGGCTGCGAGTGACATGGCAAGTCTTCGGGTTTGGAGCTTCGGGCAATGGCAAGTCTTCTTAGCCAGTGTGTAGTGGTGGATGAAGGCCGAAGGTGGTCAGATGTGTTAGACATGTTTGCCCTAAGGAGTAAAAATGTAATATGTTTTTTGGAGATATTTTTATCAATAAAGAATTTATTTATTTTTCATATACCAAATATTGTCCTCTTTACATTCATATTTGTTGAATGTATGTAAAGCAAACAAAAGTCTGAGATTGTCGGTCTAAACCTTTAAGAATTGAGCATATGATTGACAAATTATGCAAAAGACACGATTCTTAAGGTGACGGTCTAAATCTTAAGATCTGCCATTGAGGGAATAAAGTTGGATGCTTTATTCATGCAAATATTATTATATTGTCTATGTCCCTTACGGGAGATGATTTGTCTTGACCATCGGAGGTGGACTCCATGAATAGAAACATTTGCACATTGTCATAGGTGATAATGTGTTGGATCGGGACATAAAGTGAATCGATTTGGATTAATAATCTATCTCGATAAATCGATTTACTTTAGACAATCATATGTGTCATATCTTAATCCTAAGATGAATAGTGGGCCTGTTGTCTTGACTTATATCTTTTGATGTACCAATGGATGACATCCACATTTTAATAGTGGTATGTATGCCGGTACATTGGAGGCATGATTCTTGATAGTGTAAACCTATTATTCATAGATATAGAATCCATAGCTCCTCTTTAGGAGTCGAGATATCCTCTTATATGCGTTATCTTGTGATTGAACAACTAGAGCGCTCAACCATTTGGATACATAGGTGTAACCAAATGGTATACTATCTTTAAATGGTAAGTTTTTCGATAGTAAGATAATAAAACGTGAGATAAAAATAATCAGAAAGGTAAGACGGAACTTGTTCTTAAGCAGATTATGGATAATCCTATGGAGATATGATACATTATGATATGTCATGGAGACTTAGCTACATAGGCTTCGTAATTCTATATAGTTTGAGAGTACAGCTCAAAGCTTTTAGTGGAGCCGCGTTAGAGTTGATAATTATGAAATGTATATTTGGGATATTGAGTTTCATAATTATCGGGAGCTTGAACTGTATAGGTTCATTTGGTCCCCTTTGTGCGATCATAAAAATCCTGTAATGATACGGCGTGCTTTTTCAATAATTGGTGACTTATATCAAATTGTTAGATTGGCTAAAATTTGAGTTAATTGGATTTAATAATTCATGTTAATTTATTGGTTGAATTAATTTTGTAATTAATTTAAGATAAATATACTGGTTTATTGATTGAATTAATTTGGTGAATTAATTCAAGATAAATATGTTGAATTATTGTGGATAATGTCTTATTTGTAAGGGTTCATGAGGATATGATTATTTTAATGAGATAACTTCTCTATTAGGTTATTTGAATTAAAATTAAGACTCTATCAAAGATACTCGGAACTAATAAGATATGAACTATCCAATAGGTTGAGATAATATCTATCGGATCAACCTTGGAGTTCGAATTGAAATTCAAACTAGAATCTGTGACAACACAGTCGATCATGCCTTTGTATCTCGGTCTACCGCGGCTATCAGACTCCGAGTTTGATTACGTGGATTCAAATTTGAAACTGATTCAAATTGATTCAAACTCGAATTTTGAGGCCTTATCTAATAATGATTGACCCTAGGTCTGACCTCTATATAAAGGAGGGTGAAAATCATTGTTATTTAGATCAATTAACAGATTAAGAGTAAAACTCTGCTGGTAAGATTTTGAAAACTCCTTAAGAGCTCTTATTCACAAATCATAAACACTAGCTTTGGGTTCTCTTGATTAGTTAGAAGGAGAGTCACTTGGTAGAAAAGCTAAACGATGTGAGCCCACATTCACTCCGGTCGTGAATAGAGAATAACAAAGAAGACCATTGGTTGAGGTCTTTCTAGAATGTTACTTCTCTTCGCCGACTGTGGAAGCTTTTCAGCATTTATAAGGTTAGTAAGATCTAGTTAATTTATGCATATAGTGTATTAAACTTATGTTTTGAAAAATACTCTAATATAAAAATTTTTAAAATTCTGCTGCATACTATTTTTTCAACAAGATGATGATAGGCAATGGCGTGATATTTTAGTGAGAGAAAGAGAGAAGGAAATGAAGAGAGAGAATAGGGGAGATAAGTTGCACATTTAGCTTATCTTTTTTATATTTTATTTATTATTTTTTAATATTTAATGTAAAAGAGCCTTCTAGAATTGTAGTTTTTGTCCCCAAATGTCTTAAATTCCCATACTAGGTCCCAACTCTAAAATCTTTTGACACTGAAGCTTTTTAAATTACAAAAACAACCCAAAATAAAACTTTGTTCTTATATAAAGTCCAAGGCTTTTACATTCTACCCTCTTTAAAAAATTTCACGCTTGAAATTTGCAAAGTTCAACCTTGAGTTAGAAATTAAATAAGTGAGGGTATTTCTTGTACAATCGGGATCTAGCTTCAAAGAGACTTAAGTAAAGTGGCCTCTTACAAGATTAGAAAAGAATAGAAAATCTCAATGTTAGAAAAAGCTCTTCAAATGCATATAGATTTAATAATAGGAAAAGAGTGAACCGCGAACATTCCCTACATAATCAACATTTGAATTTCTAGTATACTGAGATAACCCCCAATCAATAGACATAAAGAAGCTACAAAAAGTAAGCAAGACCTTTGTTAATATTAATCTCCTTTGTAAATCTGTCTTGTCACATTGAATGCATATAACCACCAAGAGGAACACATCATGGCACCTTTTGTAGAATTGTATGCAAGAAGATATCAACAATGACAAGCTACAATTATCCATATAAATTTTAAGAGTTATAACCCTTCAACCTTTTGATCATTGGCTTGTTCTAGAATCCTAAAAAATCAAAGCTCGTGAACAAATTTTGATAATTCCTATGCCAACTTAGGTTACCAAATCCCAATTCAATACTAAAAGTAATGTGCAAATTAGTATCAACTAAGCCACACCAAATAGACAGATTAACTCCTAAACCAGTGTGACATTGCTCGTTGTCCTTTAACCATAAGCATTGACATTTCATTATAGCATCATCTCTCAAAAGTCCTCATCAAACCAAGCAGTGAGGATTCTAGATAGATCAATTGTTTCACTACTCTGAATGCTAATGTAAATGACCAAATTAACCGGCATGTGTTCTAAGGAATCCAACAAAATTAATTTCATGCCCTTGTAACATACAACTCTTAATCTAAGACAAAACTAAGATGTTGTCCTTCAAAACTCCATAAGTATACAATGTTGAAGTCCTAAAAGTGGCACAATCAAATGTCAATCAATTTAGAAACTTTAAGGACAATCATATTATTTGAATCTCCAAAAACTACACAATCAAATGCCCAAAATTAAGATATCTTAAACAATTAGAGAGACAATTACCATCATCCAACCAACGAGAAAGGAGATCCAATCTTTTGAAAACATATTCTATGTCACGTGAGAGCTCATCTCATTTGAAAGGTCTAAGGCTTAGAATTAAAAAACATAACAAAAATATCAATTAAATTACACTTGCTAGTACTCTCCAGAAAGTACAAACAAGAATCAAATCATCTATTCTTTTAACTAAAACTCTTGAATAGCTCTAGATAATTATTTTTAACTTAACAAAATTTTGGATCATTCTTCAATCACCTCAAAGTTAGATAAAACAAATATAATAAGTCTTGATGTCAAAAATTAAAATTCATCAATCTAAATATCAATATTTTAGGCTACTAGAATCAACACCAATCATAGATTCTAAAAATGGTCATAAGGAGCCAAACTTATGCAACTCAACTTAAGGTACTTTCCAATCCAAAATAAGGCAGTGGCCACTATATTGCTAACAATCCCATAACCCAAAATAGAAAAACAACCTAAAATTAGACAAACCAAATCCCAACCATAGTCCTCCAAACCAAAATAATATTTTCAAACCAAACCACTAAACACCACTACTTTCCTATACATAAAGGCCGAATATTACAAATGTCCAAAAATTTACTTTATATGTAATGATTGAGCTAAAAGACATCATACACAATAATCTTTTAATTGATAACCAACAATTAATTAGTCCTTCATACTTATTCCTCAATTCCATGACCGCAAAGGAGTATCTTGAAAATATGCTCACATTCCACAACCTAGAATTTTGTGTTTTTTTTAAATGAAGGACTCCACGTGTTCTTATTCCTCATGCACATAATATGTGACTAAGAAATCAAAGCCCAAAAAGATATCATCGACAATACTATTTTATCAACCTCTTAATCTATCATCATCCTATAATTATAGCCACATAAATCCTTTATAATGATCTATATCACATATTTTTTTTCTATCTTTTCATAATTCAAGTCAAATTAACGCTCTCAAAAACCAAAAAAAAAAAAACTTGAGAAAATCCACAACATGATATCAAAAAGGCACATAATTACTATAAGCGTTAGAAACCTTTAAGAAAACCCCAAACATGTGTCTATTGAACACAGTAATCTCACACAAACCTACCAATTTAAGCAAAATCGAATCATAAGTGATATGCCAGTTTAGTTAAACCATCCAAGATATCATGCCACATGTATCTATTCATTCCAATAAAAATAAGATCTTGAAGGTCTCTATAGCTACCCCAAGTGATGATAATAGGAATTGATAATCAACACTAAGATTTCTATCAACACTTATGTCATCCCATAGTATTCATGGGCCTACTATTTCCTCAGTCCCAAAAGTTATAAGTTTAAAATTCCATCACTCAACACAACAAAATCAAATCTATTTCGATTTCTCCTCTTGTGAACCGGAAATATGTAAACCATGATTATCAACTAAAAGATCAAAAGATAGATCTTTGCAGCATGAATTTCAAGAACATCATTTCCATCATCTCTCTCAAACCCAAAATAAATGTTGTGCACTAATAAAAGGCTGTCAACTACCTATATGACAAAATAGTTTTGGGTTGTGTGTCATAAAAAGGTGATGATTAGATCAAACAAAAATCAAAATTGCAAATGAGTGTTGAACTCTAGAAACTACAACTCCAAAAATTTTAACAGTTTTTTAATCTCCTTAAACATGAATAAAACCCGAGTAAATCAAAAGAATTGAGGTGGATAAAAAATGCAACCAAAGTTGTCATTTACCAATGAAACAATTGATACAGAATTGCACAGGAGAAACACAATAAGCAAGAAGTAAAATTTGCAGCAAATCTAATTCAATATACTTGGAAGAAATGTTAAAAGAGACCATTTTAAATTAAATGACATTCCACATATATATAACAAGGTATCTCAAGGGTGACAAATGCAATACTATCTTAAAATGAAGGTATCAAATGGAACAAAATTTAAATTCTAACAGTTAAAACGAGAGAGAAACTTCAATAAAAATTTCGAGAATCAATTCGACGAACTTCAAACTTGTAAGCCTGACAGATTGATGAATAGAGTTCACATTATTATTGATATAGCTTCCCAATAGTAAAATAAAAATTAAACCCAGTAGGTTATAGTTCTAAGGAACTTATAACCATAATTTGATACCCTTTTTGTCAGGAACCGAAATCGAGGCTAGTGATAAAATTGAAAGAAATATTTTGAAGATTTAGAAAAGTCAAAAAAATTTGAAAACTGTAGTTAGGCCTATAGAATTATAGGAATAAATCAAGGTTGCTATGGAATCTTTAATATTAAAATAAAAAGATAAAACAAAAATGGAAAATTTAAATGAAAAATACAAAATTAAATTAATGGTCGTAGAATAGGTAAAAATACAACTATACAACTTAAGTCAAAATAAAAATTCAAGGAACAAATAAAAACAAAGTTTATAAATAATTAATATCTTCTAGGAGTGTTCGTTCCATATATTTTCCATGCACCAACAAGAAATAAAAATATAGGGAGAATATATTAGTCGAATGATGAGGAGCATTGACAACAATCCAAGACATTAAGTAATAATTGACTAACTTGAAAGGAAAAGTAAGGGGTGAGTACATAATGTCCAGTAGGAAATCTATTACTCACCTCTCGGCTTTTTTCTTACTATTATTGTAAATAAAATCCTTATAAAGTTATTAAACAAATTCTCATATCAATATAGAATTTCATTAAGTTCACAATTTATCAAACCAATCAATAACTCAGAATCTGTAATTTTCACTCAAATTCTTTCATTTACATACCAGATTGTTTATAAAGAAAATGAAAAAAAGAAGGGGTATAAAAAGTTCCGTTGTACCCCAAATGAGCAACTGTATCTGTTGTCGCCCAAATGAGTATCTTGTGAAATATGCCATGTAGCAAAAGTGGTATCAAATTAAATATGATGTCTGTTGTGCTCAACAAATAAGCACCTCATAGGATATAATTTTAAGAAATACTTTGAATGCCTTTAAATTTGTCCGACAGCACCGCGTGAGTTCTCAACATATAACATGACTAGTTATAACCCTAATTAGCTCCTAAAAGCCCTCCTAAGTCATTCTACCCATAATAGTTAGTCCTAACAAAAATTGACAACATAACGACTTATTTTTCTTAAAACCAAGATTCAAACCTACAAGAAAACAACTTTAAAAGAGATTTTGGCATGCCGTAACGACAAGATGTGCCACTCAAAATAGTTACATGCATTACATCATAATCTTACATCTAGTTTGAACCATCATTTCATCAACAATAGTCATACTGATGAAAGTAAAGTCGTGATAGCTCCTAAATTACCATAAGTTATAAAAGATCAACAATATCATAGTAGACTTTAAAGGATTTGAACAACCAAGATATAAAGCATTCATTAAAATATATAAACTCCATTTGCAAGTAAAGGATAAATCGTATTATCCCAATTCTTTTTTACATATGATTAAAAACATTAAGTACTATTATCTTCCCTTTAATTTATCAATTAATTTTAAAGCTCTAATTATATCTACTAGATTCTTATATTAAAATGAACAAATAAGCAAATTTGAATTTGTCCAAATCATTCAATTTACTGATTATCCATAGACTTGCATATTTTTGTTTCGAAGAAAAATATTACTTTATCAATCAATTTACAATACTCTAATTATACATGCAAATTTGTAAATTATAGCATTATCATAAAACACATATAACATATTTTAATCATCTAACAATTTCAATTAAGTAAGTTAAACTACAAATATCACACAAAGAAAGTAATAGAACTCCTATCGATTCAATCAATGATAATTGATGGTGAAAGACTCCGTTTTGCAAAAACTATGCTTTCGATAAAACTTTGAACACCAAACTTAGTTTTTGGAACTCCTCCTCACAATTTCAAGTTCATGAACATGTTGAGAGTGCTAGGAATAGGCTAGGAAGGCATTTTCTCAAACGGAGATGGTTAGGTCAACTGAGTCTTTGGAACATCCGATGACAGTTTCTCCAATAGGCGGCTAGTTGAAAGAAAAATACATATAAACCATCAAACTGTGTGGCAACAGACCCAAACTTTTTTAGTGACGATCGCAGCAATTGATGGAGGGGTTTTACTCACCTTGATGAAGGAAACGAGATGGCAAGACTTGCTAAAGAAATAGGGGTTAGACATTGTCGAAATTCAATGAAGAAGCAAGTAAAAGAAACTTTCCTTTGCCATTTTCCAATGATAGCAGTGAGTGACACGGCAAGGCTTTGGCCCAGGAGGTTTTCGGTGACGACGAGCCTTCTTAGCCAGTGCATGGTGGTGGACAACAGCCAGAGGTGGTCAGACAATGATCGGCAGTGGTGTGACATTTTAGTGAAAGAAAAAGAGAAGGAAATGAAAAGAGGGAATATGGGGGTGGGATAAGCTGCATGTTTAGCTAAGGTTTATTTTTTTTTTCCTTTTATTTCCATATGTTGAATACAATAGAGCCTTCTAGAATTGTGGATTTAGTCTCCAAACTTCTTAAATCTCCAAACTAGATCCCAACTCCAAAATCTTTCGACATTGAAGCCTTTAAAATTACAAAAACAAGCTAAAACAAAACTTTGTTGTCATATAAAATTTAAGGCTTTCACAAATAACCTCATTGTCAAGGTTATTGAGCATTTTTAGTGTATTATATATGCAATAATTAAGGATATGTTAAGTAATTTAAGCACAAATTTTGTATGCTAAAGTTTATGCTCGAAAATTTGTTAAATATTTTAAGAGCATAAATAGTTTCACAAGGCTTAATATTTAAATCCAATTTTCAAAAAAAATTCTATAAAAGTGAAAATAAGATTTTTAAGGTAAAAAATATGAGATAGTCATAAATAAAGTGTGAATTATACTAAAAATGAGGATTAATTGATATGCAATAAAAAACAAGTTAGAAAGCTTACTATTGCAGAATGTGTTGCAATAAATTTTAAGATAGAAACACAATTTAAGAGAAATACTATATAAAAATATGAAAATTATACAGTACAAAAGTTAAACTATATAGAAGTTGTGTAATTTGAGAGTAATGCAGTATAAGGATTATAATAATATAGTTAAGCAATACAAAAATTATACTGCATAAAGTTAAGCAGTATAGAAATTAGACTGTACAAAGTTAAGCTGTATAGAAATTATATTGTTTGGAGAATGTGGATTAGTATAGAAGGTTAAGAGACCTTATATACTATGTAGAGAAGAATACTGATCATATGAGAAGTGCACCAGCAATATAGGAAAAAATACTATCAATATAATTTTGGACTGTTAAAAATGTAATGTGGGGCCATTAGGAGAAAACCAAATGGTGGAAAAATTTCCACATCTCCCCTTGAAGAACCGATTGTAGTATGTGGAGGGGAAACAAAGTTTCTTTGCATTTAGGTCCCTAGTTTGGTTTTATGAAATACCCAAGGTATTTTTAAAATGAAAGTCGATGTGGGACCCACCAAGTAACACATGGAAGGTGGAAAAGCTTCCGTTCCATATACGACATAGGGCCAGTTTTCTACATATGGTGGAGACAAAACTTTAAATTGCAAACAAGCCAAAATTTAGCTAAATTTGCAAATGAGGGCTTAGGTGATGAAAATCAAAACCTATCTCCATCATTTTTCTTGCATACATGAGAAAAACAAGCCATTTTCTCTCTAGCAAAAAGCGCCCTTCCCTATGTTTTTCCTCTTTTAAAGTTTTCATGATTTTAAGTCTCTAAATTATCTAAGGAAACAAGCTAAAGTGTTGTGAGGCAAAGTTTGACAATTTTAGAGGTAAAAACTCAAGATTCCCTATGGTGTTCTAGGGTTTTGGTTTATATTTTGAATGAGATATTCATGGATAGAGGGGGAGCTAGGTGGGAGTGAGTGGGGGCTACCACCCCCACTCGTTTTTTCAAAATTAAAGGTTGATCTTTTAAATTTTAATTTTATATTATATCCCCACTAAAATTTAATATTTTCATAGATGTCCCCACTGACTTCTAGAGCATCTCTAATGTAAATACCATAATATTGTGCCAATGTTAAGTGTTGACATTTAATTGTAAAAAACACTCTCCAATGCAACATCGTTTCTTTTTTAAAAAATATGTTGGAATCCGGTAGGTTCTACTCTGAAACCTACTAGGTTACAATCTAGCACTCGCATTCGCGACTAGAGGGGGTTAACACTTCTTTGGTTCAATGAAATTTTTTTGGATGCTGACAGGTTCCAAACAGAATCTACAAGGCTACAATTTGGCACCCTGCACCAGCGACTAAAAGTGATTATCGCTTCTTTGGTTTGAAGAAATTTTGTTTGAATCTAGTAGGTTTCACTTTGGAATCTGGCAAGTTATGATTTGGCACCCTTCTCCAGCAACCTGGCGGGTTCCAAGACGAAACCTGGCGGGTTCTGAGATGGAACCTAACAGGTTCTATTTCAGCATCCCCATGAGCGAGTCGAAGAAAAAGTAACTTAATCTTTCAATAAATTCTTAATTTCTAATAAAGGGGCAATTTTAATAAATAGTACATTAGCAGGTATTTTTAATAAGGTGGTATATTTAAAGGGCATCCTTATAAGTTGTTCTTTTGTCTTTGAGAAATAACGGATACGAGATTTGAACGCCGACGATTTTCAAATTCTTCAACCTTTTCTTCCATATTCGTGCTCGCTCGAGTATTTCTTCCTTTCAACTTTGTTGTATTCATTGGTTCTTTTTGGTACCTTTTTCGTTTGTTTTAAAATAACATTCGATTTTTTCTTTCTAGAGGAAATCAAAACATATATATATATTTATTTATTTATTTACGAGGTGAGGCAATGAACTATGATGAAATATATATTCTCAATATATATAAAATATGTATTTATTTCGAAAAGCTATAACTTTTAAAATTCTATAATAAGACAAAAAGGGTTTTTACATACGTGCTACAAAAATAAGGTTGGATTAATTTATGTTACCCAAAAAATAACTACAAATAATGCCATTTCATAATCCATACTATATTTTGAAATACCAAATATACCCATAAGCTTTCTCTCTCTACAAACAGTGATACACCTGGAAAAAAACTGAAATGAAGATTCAATTTCAAAAGCAGATCAGAAAACATTCACAAAGCACATCACTGGAGCCGAACTTCCAGCCGCCAGAGCTCTTGCGCATCTCCTAACTGGAGTTGAACTTTAAGCCGTCGGAGCTCTTGTAGATCTTCCAGCTAGGGCTGAACTTCCAGGCAAGCACACGGTGGTAGCTCGACAAGAAGCCATAGATCTCCTTTGGGAGAAGAATCTCGCATCGTCAACGGAAGAAAAGACGTTCTTGAGCCTCGCGGTGGCAGGATTTGTAGAAGCGGTGGCTGTTGGAAGTGAGAAAGAGAGAGGGGGAGATTAGAGGGGCCGTGCGATGTTGCAGATTACTGCCGACGAAGTAACAAATCTGTCTGACACAGTGGAGGAGCTTCATGTTGCGGTGGTCAGAGATCGGCAAAATCGTGATGACTGCGGCAGCGAGGTTATCACAGTGGCAATGTTTAAGAATCACAAAAAATCTTAGTCCCTGGGATTTATTCAAAACTTCTAGATCTAAAAATTACATAGGCGTGAAAACTCTAAAATTAACACGTAAAGGGTCTGTATTTGAGCATGGATAATGTATGAAATTTTTGGTCTAATAACCATATCAAAACATATATTAACCATACTCTAACCTAAACAATCATAACTAACTAGGCATATTCTTACAACACCACAATAAATGCTTGATTAGAAACTTATTTACATGTCATAATCACTAAAAATCATACCCTAAACCATACTTAATGCAAAAGAGGAAAGGATTAGTTCATGTTACCTTTGGAGAACAATCTTCCAATGAAACCTTCTAGTCCTCCTTGTCTATTGATTTTGGCTAGTATTTTTTTGTGAGTGAGGGAATGAAACTTTTCTCAGAGATAGGCTTCGGGAGGAGCCGGTTTTGTTTGAAAGAAGTAAGAAGAAAGAGCCAAACAATGAGCTCTTGAAATAGGTGGTCATATTTCTAGGAAAATAGACTATATATGTTTAATTCTTCTTAGTTTCTAATCAAGGAATTTATGGGTCTCACGAACAGTTACTTGAGATAGAACTTGGTCCAATTATCCTTTAAGTGTGGTGCCAATGCTTAAGAAAATGAAGAGAAAAAAAAAATAAAAAATTAACAAGTCATGTTTCCATTTAACTTGACTATTCCAGGTGAAGTGTATGTATGGTCTCCCTCCAAGACAAGATCTACTTTTGGAGGTACTTTATTGACTTTGGTGATCTTGAGTCTCCATACAATCAAAATTTATACAGTTCTATCTATTTCTATCTACTTGTACTGTTTAAGTCTTAATAAAAAACTAATATCTGAATTAATCAACAACGATGCTGTTTGTAAACTGCGTAATAAAATTTGATTGCTATCTATCTTAAAATTATTTATAGGCTAAATAAAACCTAAACTTGACTTTTTCCTGCACTTACTTTGGTAATGACATAGTCTTCAACAGTGTCAATTCCTGTGCTTAGTTAGTATTTTTTTTATCGAAAATACTACACGCGTAACTCTAGTTCTAACTAATAGGCAATTAAAGATTTCCCATGTGTTAGAGTGTTTTCCGATACATTGCTAACACCATGTTGCACTTGAAAATCTTCAATAATGAATTTTCAACTTAATTTTGCTTGGAAGAGCCATGTTATTTAGATATAATAATTAATATAGAATTTTTGGAATTTATTTTATAACTCCATAAATTCTCCAATCATAAAACATAACATGAGATTTTCCATGAGAAATCTCCAGCTTAAGTATTTAAATATCAACATTATATTCTAGGGCTTTCTTGGTCATCAAAAGTACTGACTAAGTTTATAACGCCTGTAATACTAGTTCATTGATCTCACCAACATGAAACTCTCTAAATTAAGTTAGAGCTAATCTATGTGGTTTAACTGCATTAGAGTGTCTTTCTATACACTTCTAGTGTAGTACCATACTTAAAATTCTTATTTATTGAATTTCAAGTTTTTTTACTGATAAACTCCCTTCATCTTGCCTTTGAGATGGAGGTTTTCTAATCTGAACTAAATTCTAATTGTTTCTCATGACAGTTAGTGCTATTGTATACTATCAAATTTTCTTTAATTGTAGAATCATGCAATTTAAGTTGAAATTTCATGAGTTTTTACGTACAACAAATGTTCAGGTTTTCAAGAAAAACCCTCGACTTAAATACTTCAATTCTACTGATTAATACAACTAATTGAATACTTAATTGTTGAGCCAAAATTTTCTCGAACTGTGAAGGATGTATTTGTTTATCTCAAGTCAATCATTTTCTTAAACTTTTAAATCTTTTATAGTCATAAATCTTATTATTTACTATCCCGGTTCACCATTAGACCTTCTAGCTAAAGGCTCATGGCTTTTCCTAAACTTTCTCAACATGCATAATATGATTGAACATATCATATGGTTGTTGTTTGCAACCATTTAACAGGAACTTGCATTTATAGATTTTAAACTCTTACTTTTTTATGAACTTAATGGCGTAGCTATAAAAAAAAATCCTTAATTAATTATGCTTGTTAATTACTGGATTTTTTTAGATACTACAAATGTGACCTACTTGTTGACAGAACTTCACAACTCACGATGGTTGACCTCGTGATAGGGTTGTGTCAGACTTTTGTAGTGCTTGCATTCATGAAAAGGTTTAATTGCAGTAGGATTGTAACGAACCTTCTCGACCAACGACAGTCCCTCATGAAGTTGTGACCCATAATCTTTGCGATTTCTGTCACGGCATCTGTTGCCATGGGAACTTTAGTTGAGGGTCCATCACCACAATTTGTGGCTATCTTGGGCCATCGATGACCCCCTCCGTTGGCGGCAATAGAGAAATCCTTTTGTTGAGATATGATTTTTTTTTTGATAAATTCTGTATGTATAAGCTCATTTGATTTATAGTGAGCTTGTCCAGTTTTGATAGTTAGATTTTGATCTAATGGACAACAAACATGCCTTATTGATAAGAAAAAAAATGGTGTATCTCATTGTATTTTTTTTCCTTACAACAATAACATAATTCTTAGAATAGAAAAGACAATTTTGTTCCACTGGTTAAATATGATGTTTTAGTTGTCGAATTAGGATTTTAATAGCTTTAGCTAATGTTGTTCATGTTAGGGTTGTACAAAAACCGCCTCGTACCCACCAACTGCCCGCATCCACGCCCGTCCATTTTGAAAAAAGCGGGTTTACGGTAGTAACTCACTGGTTGGCGGGTTGAATCCGCCAACCAATATATTCAAGTGGGTGGGTTTAGTTTTAAGTTTTTGAGGACGGGTTCAACCCGAACCCACTCGCCTATATATTAAAAAAAAACCTAAAACTATCTACACTCAGCCTATTCCTAAATCTACATTGCGTGCATTCAGCCCCAGCCCCTCTTTCCCTCTTTTCTTTTCTTCTTCCCAGTTCTCTTCTCCCTAATTGCCCTCTTCTTCTTCCTATTCTCCCTAATCGGCCGACCCCCACTTGAGTTCAAAGCTTGATTCTACTCGTTGTAATTTTTTGTTGGTTTTCTGTTCTTTTTTTTTTTTTTTTCATTTATCTACTCTGGTCAGTGGAAGAAAAAAGGTAAGTAATGGTTTGAAATTGTTTGTAGGATCTTCTTCTCCATCGCCATGATTTTGGGCATGCCCTTTTCGTTTCTTGGCTCAATTCTGTGTTTTGGTTTGGTGGGGTAGTTGATTTTATCCACTTTACTAATGTTGTGTCGAAAAGATTGAACTTTATCTGATGTTTGATGAAAAAGATCAAGACTTCAAACCCAGTAAATTAATTTTTTTTCTTGCAATTATCAATGGAATGTTTTTGAGAATTTTTTGACTTGCCAAGTCCACTGGAGTTTGGAATTTTTGTTTTGTTCAATTGGTTCTTAGAATTGGAGAATGATTTGTATGCTTGATTTTGTTTGTGATCCACATAAAACTAGCTTTAGGCTGTGTTTGATAGGAGGGACTGAAGCAGGATGGAAAGAAAGGTATGTGTAACCTAGGCGAGGAAAATACAGAAGTCAATGAGAACTTTTCACTTATTGTGTTTGGTACAAATTCTTTAGAGATTAAATTACAAGCAAACATGTTAACTCAAATAAAGCAAAATCTACTAACCTGGCACCAAAATGTCTCCATTGAAACCCATAAACGGGCCCCAAGTCACCCTCTTCCCTGTTTGTAAAACCAATGCTGAAACGGAAGATATAAATAATAGTTAAAGACTCAAAAGTTCATAAAATGTGTCATTAATTGCCTATCTAGTACTTACCCATTTAAGTAGTCTCTAGATGCATTTCCATCCC
Source organism: Artocarpus hirsutus (assembly GCA_946598075.1). NCBI lineage: Eukaryota > Viridiplantae > Streptophyta > Magnoliopsida > Rosales > Moraceae > Artocarpus > Artocarpus hirsutus. The sequence goes on from CAMOHE010055125.1 coordinate 72,058, forward strand.
ATATATGAATACCTTTCTCCTGTAGGACCTGTCACCATCACATTTCTTAACGTGTAATTCATTTTTCATAATTTATCTATTATCAAATTAATCAAGGGATGATATAAGTATCATCTTACTAGGTTTAGCAAAAGATTTAAGAATAATTTCAATATTTAAAAAGGAAATCGTTGCCAGATTAGACAAGAAACACAAAGCAACAAACTTTTTAACTCTTTGCAAAAGCTACAGCTAAAAGCAATAATCTTCTAAAGCAATTAAAAGGATTCATTTGCCAGTACAAGCACTATTGTTCACAAAAGAAAACAAATTTCATTACCACTGAAAAGAATTTGCCGTAGAAGTGTTTTATTGTGGATAACATTACCTTAGCACTTGTAGAACCACTTATGAACCACAGAAGTTCTTCAAC
>CAMOHE010055126.1:0-12377 GCA_946598075.1 Artocarpus hirsutus
AGAATATTTGAGCCACCTATAGACTGAATGGAAAAAATTATTTGAAATCGTTCCAATTCGTTTGGACTTATTTGAAGGGCAAGGAAAAACTCAGTCATCTTCTTGGAACGAGACCAAAGAAGGGAGACCCGAAATTTGATGCCTGGGATGAAGAAGACTCGATGATCATGTCATGGCTGTGGGACTCAATGAATCCTGAAATCATTGACACTTGTATGTTCCTGACCACTGCAAAAGAAATTTGGGATTCTATTCAGCAAACGTACTCAAAAGCTCGAGATGCAACCCAAATTTATGAGATTAAGGTCAAAGCTAGTGTAATCAAACAAGGTGAGAAGACAGCGACAGAATATGCCAATTCCCTTAAAAATCTATGGCAGGAACTCGATCATTATCGAGTCATTAAAATGAAATATGCTGATGATGCTGCAACCTTGAAGAACTTCATTGAGAAGGATCGTGTTTATGATTTTCTTACTGGACTGAATTAGGAATTTGATCAGGTTAGAGTGCAGATCCTTGGGAAAGAAGAGACACCTCCTTTGGAAGAAGTGATTTCACTTATTTTGTCAGAAGAAAGTAGGCGGGGTATTATGTTGGAGCCCCAAGTTGCAGAAGGATCAGCATTGACAATTAGAATTGATCATACAAAGACACCAGAAATTGGGAGAGCACAATCAAGAGGAGAACTAACTGGATTATCAGAAAGTGGAAGAGCTGACTAGACTAGACTTTCAAGAAAGGATAATCGAAACAATAAGGATAGTCTTTGGTGCACTTACTGCAAGAAATCGAGGCATACCAAAGAACGTTGTTGGAAACTAAATGGCAAGCCACCTACATCCAGCAAGGAGTGGGGTTACAGAAGAGAGCAACCAAAGTCATATAGCCAGGTACACCTGATGGAATAGACCAATCATCCAGAAAAAAGGGAGCAAGAAGGACTCAGTGGTGAGGAGATTGAAAGGCTTAGAGGCTTAATAGGGTCTCTCAAAAAACCTTCTGGCACATGCTCATTGACACTCTCAGGTAAGATCTTACTCTCTTTTGGATTAAATGCCTTAGAGAAGTGTTTTGAGGACTCTTGGATAATCGATTCAGGGGCCACTGATCACATGACCTATTCATCAAAATTTTTTAGTACCTATAAGCCTTGTCCAAGCAATAGGAAAATCTCTGTAGCAAATGGTTCTCTTGCCACAGTACCAGGTCTAGGAGATATACATTTAACACCCTCCTTTGTTCTTAAAGATGTACTTCATGTCCCAAAGTTAGCTGTCAATCTTATTTCAGCCCCAAAAATTACAAAGGATCTAAAATGTCATGTAAATTTCCACCCCCCTTATTGTGTTTTGTAGGAACAGGATTCGAGGAGGAAGATTGGACTTGCTAAGGAGAAGAATGGACTTTACTACCTTGAAACATTGGATTTTTCAAAAGGAGTTCTAAAAAACTTGCCTTTGTCACTACATAGTTCCTTAAATAAAGATGCCATTTGGCTTCAGCATTTCCGTCTTGGTCATCCTCCTTTAGAGTGTTGAAAATCATGTTTCCTACTTTGTTCAAAGGATTAGATATTACAGACTTTCATTGTGATTTTTGTGTGTTTGCTAAACACACTCGTATAACTTTTCCTATTAGTAATAAAAGAAGTTCTCATCCATTTAATTTGATTCATACTGATATTTGGGGACCTTCTACAATTCCAAACATTTCAGGGTCAGTCACATGGTTGTTCCTGCTCAAACACAAATCTGATGTGAGTACCGTCATTCCCAATATCCATTCTATGATTCAAAAACAATTTGGAGTAAAAATAAAAAGCTTTCGGTCTGATAATGCACGAGACTATTTCAATCAAGTCTTATCACCTTACTTTCAAAAAGAAGGAATTATTCATGAATATCATCCCGTGTAAATATACCCTAACAAAATGGGGTTGTTGAAAGAAAAAATGGCCACTTACTCAATTCCACCCAAGCACTGTTATTTCATGCTAATGTTCCAAAAAACTATTGGGGAGAGGCCACTCTTACTTCTACTTACATGATTAATCGATTGCCTTCAAGAACATTGGATTTTAAAACTCTAATGGTGTTGCTTGCACAATTTTATCCACACATCCGAACTTCCAATGGTCTTCCACCCAAAATATTTGGATGTACTTCCTTCGGTTGATATAGGTCAACATAAGGTCGACGCAACTATAATTTTTCTATATTTTTTCAATTATATGAGGTCGATATAGGTCGATGCAGTTTCGACATGGGTTGATATATGTAGACCTTATATCAACCCCATGTCGACCCATATCAACCTTGGGGTCTTGTTTGGTTAAAAATTCACCTCATCATATATGACTACCCCATGTATCATATTTAAAGAAAAAGTGTGCATGTAGGATTTCTCTATATGTTCCATGTTTAAGAATCATCGCATAACAAGGAACATTATATTCCTCTTCTTGGATTTTCAACCCATTACAAGAATGAGAGTTCACACATGAAATTTAAAAATGTACAAATATAACATTTTAGATAGACATGTCAAGTCAAAGTCACTATAAATACTGGGTTGACACAGAGTCGACATAAGGTCTACACAAGTATAATTTTTCTATATTTTTTCAATTATACAAGGTCGATATAGGTCGATGCAGATTCCACATAGGGTCGATATAGGTCGATGCAGATTCCACATAGGGTCGATATATGTAGGCTTATATCGACCCGATGTCGATATAAGTCGATCCCACATCTATACACCCCCATGTGGGATTTCTTGGGTCGACACATGCAGACCTCGTGTAGATCTAGAGTCGATATGGGTCTCTACAGTATCGACATGGGGTCGACATATGTACACCTCATATTGACCACATATCAACCACACATTGACCTTTTTTAAAAAAAAATTTTGAAATTTGTAAAGGATATTGTCAAAATTTTGAAGTTGACAAATAAACACTTGTTAACAAAAATCATTAGTTTTATATGTAGATCAGATGCCATGTGAACATGGCATCTATAGACCTCATATCAAACCCAGGCTAGCTTCTACATGTATCTACACGGGTCGACACATGTAGACCCCATGTAGATTCAAGTTCGACATAGGGTCTACATATGTAGACCTCATATCGAGCTTATACGGACCTCATGTTGACCCCATACACTTGTCTTTCTCTCTCCACATAGATCAAATGCCACGTGATCATGCCATCTGTAGACCTCATATTGATCCCATATCGTCAATTTTTGGAAATTGTAAAGGATATTGTCAAAATTTCAGGCTGGGGCCGTCAAGTAACCTAATTGATCAATTCATTATGCAGAGTGTGTTAATTCTCCATAACTAAAAAATATTAGTTTACAAATAAACAAATATTAACAAAAATTAGTAAAATCATTTCGCAATATTAGTTTACAAACTTTGTCAATTCCCCATAACCGTTTACATAAAATATTGAAAAAGTTGCTTTGTTTTTTTTCCTCGAAAAAAAAATTCGACAACATAACTGCTTATATTAAACAATATCCAAAACCTACAAACACAATCCAGATAACTATAAAACCTGCAAACATAATCCAGAAAACTAGAAAGCCTACAAACATAATCCATACAAGTACATTGTTCTTTATACATATGACAAACACTTTAATCATTTTCTTCTAGGATCAGTATACAGAGTTCACATATATTGTAATCTTGTTCTGATCCTCTACAGTCTTCGCGGTATTTGTGGTCTGTGTACTTGTAGTGGTTGTGGTTTTTCATTGTATACCACTATATCAGTGCTATGTGTAGGATGAGTTGAGCAAGGTGAGGGTGCTATGCGAGACGAGGAAGGAACAAATAGTGTACGACATAGATCAGGCATGGCCGTATTGTGAGGTTGGGCCAAAGCGTCCTTGGGTGAGCTCGATGAGTGTGGCAATCCGGCTTCAGGTATGGGAGTAGTGCGAGGTGAGGAAACAATGAGTGACTTATCTTCAGGCAAGGGTGTAGTGTGAGGCTGAGTTGTAGTGCAGGGAGAAGGACAAGGTGAGGGAGATAAGCTTGGCAAACCTTCTTCATGCAGGGGTGTACTGCATGGCTGAGGTGTAGTAAACCCATCATAACCCTCACTGTAATCATGCTCTTGATGTCCACTTGATAGCATAATTTCTGACCGAGGTTTGAATTGGTCAGAAATATGTTGTTTCAACTACTCAAACCCTAAAGCCAGTTCTCTTCTCATGGCTTCTTGCTCTTTCCTGATGGCTTGGACCTCATTCTTAAGCCATAGTACTCTGGGAGGAGCATCCTGATGTTTGAAAGTTGAGAACATATCTTGATAACTGGAGGGAGAAACATGCTCCAGATGGTTATGGCCAAACACAACACGCTCTCCCCAATCAAGAATCTCGGTCAACTAGCTTATAATTGTATCAACATTTCTTCCCACAAAAGGCCTAAAATTGACGATCCATGGGGCTCTAATCTCCTCATTCATAGCAAATATCATGCTATGACTATCCTATATAACAAATTAAAAAAAATTCTTCTTAAGACCATGTTTGTTTACTTAATACAAATCATTAATGAGTAATAGGTAGACACTAACCTATGAACCGTCTATTAAATTGCTTATCTCAACCCTCAAAGCATTGGCTGTACCCCTCCACTTTATTGTCCTCCAACGACACATTGGGGCATAAGATCTTCTGTCAGTATAGGGGTAGCAAATTTGTCTGCTACCGCAGGATGCACTCATAGGCCAATACCTAAACCAATATTAAATTTTGGATCAAATATTATATCAAATATGAAATGATAAATGAGATATCAAATACATACTCATATATAAATTAGTCATGTTTAAGTACCTCAAACGGATATATAAATCTATTGAAAGTGAATGATGTCTTGCTGGAGCTGCACTTACTCCTTATATACTTTTTCAATTGCTTGATTGAATACTTAAAGGACTCTCGCCCCCAAAGATAGGCATACAAACCATCTTTGGGTGTCTCTTTATCTATAAAGTTACACAAATTCCATGAGCAAGTGACCTGAACTCGGCCTCAACACTACTTCTAGCCATAACATTCTGTTTTTTACTTCGCCAAGTCACAAGATTTCCTCCAACAAACGTACAATAACCTAACGTTGATCGTCCATTAGTCACACTTCTAGCCCAATCTACATCGGTATAGACTTCAACTTATAAATGGTCACGGTTTTTAACTAACAAGCCTTTTCCTAGAGTTCCTTTTAGATACCTCAGGATCCTATAAACTACATCAAAATGTTCTTGTCTAGGAGAATGCATGAATTGGCTCATCATACTCACGGCAAAGGCAATGCCTGTGCATGTATGAGACAAGTAGATTAATCTCCTTACCAAGCTTTGATACCTTTCTCTATCTTTAATTCTCCCAAGTTTAGCCGCATCAAGCTTCAAGTTGGCTTCAATTGGTGTTTTAGCAGCTTTGCACCCAAGAAGCGCATTTCTCCAAGTAAATCAAGTATGTACTTCCGTTGATTTAGGAAGATACCTTCCCTTGATCTTGGAAACTCCATCCCGAGAAAATACTTTAGTACCTCTAGAGCTTTAATTTTGAAATTCTCTGCTACGTTTTTCTTCAAGTTTGTCAATTCTTCAATGTCATTACCAGTCAGCACTATGTCATCTACATAAACAATTAGAACAGCCAACTTCCCCTGTTTAGCATGCTTCATGAACATGGTTTGATCTACTTGACTCTAACAGTAGCCATATCCCTTCACAACCTTTCCAAATCGTTCAAACCACAATCTGGGAGACTGTTTAAGGCCACATAAGGATTTTTTCAATCTACATACCTTATCTTGACCAAACTCCTCAATACCTGGTGGTGGACACATAAGCACTTCCTCTTCCAAGTCTCCATTTAAAAAGGCCTTCTTCACGTCCAACTGGTATAAAGGCCAATTAGAATTTACTGCTAAAGACAGTAAAACCCAAATAGAATTTATTTTGGCTACTAGAGCAAAAGTTTCCTAGTAATCAACTCCATATGTTTGCATAAATCCTTTTGCTACAAGTCTCGCTTTATACCTCTCCAAGCTTCCATCAACTTTGCATTTAATTGTAAATACCCATTCACATCCGACTATCTTCTTTTCCCTAGGCAAATCCACAACTTCCCATGTTCCACTTCTCTAAGAGCATTCATCTCTTCCATCACTGCTAATTTCCAATTAGGATCACCAAGTGCTTCCTGAGTGTTTCTTGGAACAAACAAGTGAGAAATTTTTTACGTAAAAGCCCTATGGTTAGGAGACAGTTTGGCATACAAAAGATATTTTGTAATGGGATGTTTTGTACAAGACCGAGTTCCTTTCCTAAGGGCTATTGGAATATCAGAATCTTTTGGTTTCTGAACAAAATTTTCTAATATTTTTTAAAGTTTAAACTGTACAACCTATATATAGATTACAAGAATAGTCTACCTAGGAGCTATTTATAGTAACAAAATATACAGCACTAATTACACAAAGTAAGGCCTAATTACAAGATTTTTTCTAGCTTGCATTGACTCGAAAAATTAGGGAACAATTCCCTTGAAATCTAAAGCTAAAATCATGCAGATTTGTCAACACCCCTCCTCAAGCTGGTGAGTGGATGTTTTCCATTCCTAACTTGCTGGTGATGCTTTGAAATATGGTGATAGATAAACCCTTGATTAGGATGTCTGCCAGTTGCTTATTCGTAGGAACATAGGGAGTGCAAATTAGACCACTTTCGAGTTTTTTCTTGATGAAATGTTGGTCGATTTTCACATGTTTCATTCGGTCATGTTGGACTGGATTATGAGCAACGCTGATGGCAGACTTGTTGTCACAGTGCAGCTTCATTAGTCCTTCCTACTTGATACCCAAATCACTAAGGACAATTTTTATCCAAACTAATTCATATATGCCTTGTGCCATTGCACGAAATTTAGCCGCTAGACTTGATCTAGAGACTACTGTTTGCTTCTTGGTCCTCTAAGTTATCAGGTTTCCTCCTAGGAAAGTGCAATAGTTTGTGGTAGATCTTTTGTCAATGATTGATCCTGCCCAATCTGCATTTGTGTATGCTTATAAGTCAAGTCTGTTATTTCTCCTGAATAGGATTCCTTTTCCTGGGGTGGCCTTCAAGTACTTGAGAGTCTTGTATGCAGCTTCTAGGTCGGTTTCACGTGGAGCATGCATGAACTGAATTAGAACACTCACAGCATAAGCAATGTTTGGCCTGGTATGTGACAGATAGATGAGTTTACCAATTAGTCTTTGGTACCTTCCTTTGTCCACTTTTGGACTATCAATGGCTTCTCACAACTTATGAGTGTAATCAATGGGAACTTCAGATGGCTTGCATTTGAGCATGCCAATTTCTTTGAGTAGATCCATAATATATTTTTGCTGAGAGATGAAAATCCCAAGCTTCGAGTGAGTGACTTCTATTCCTAGGAAATATTTGAGCTTTCCTAGGTCTTTTACTTCAAACTCCCTTGAGAGATGAGTCTTCAGCTTCTCAATTTCTCTTGTGTCATCACCTGTCACAATTATGTCATTGACGTACACAATTAGAGCAGTGACTTTCCCAGCTGTTGATCTTTTGACAAAGAGAGTGTGATCTCCTTGACATTGTTTATACTTCATTTTCTCCATGGCCTTTGCAAATCTTCCAAACCATGCTCTTAGGGACTGCTTTAAGCCATATAAAGCCTTTTTCAACCTGCAAACATGGTTAGTTTCAAAGCTTTGGTTGAATCCAAGTAAGGCCTCCATCTAGGCTTCCTCGTCTAGGTCCCCATGTAGAAAAGCATTATGTACATCAAATTGCTACAAAGTCCAGTTTAGGTTAGTTGCCAATGATAGTAAGATTCAAATGGTGTTTATTTTGGTTACAGGGGCAAATGTCTATTCAAAGGGGCTACCAAGTATTGTGTTTCAAGATATTGTTAGCAAGCTTGGAATGGAGGATATCCATTCACCAGCTTGAGGGAGAGTTTTAGATTATGTAGCTTTGTTAGGAAAGATATTGGATTATAGAAGATTTGGTGTAATTTTCTTATTCTTAGGATTGATTGATTAGCTATATATACAGTTGGCTAGTTTCCTATTCTATAGAGATTTTGTTACTATTTTTTAGGCTGTAGCATTGTGTATATATATTAACCTATTGTAACATATTAAAAGTATGAAAAGAAAGAGAATTATTCTCTTTCAATTAGTTTTCAATACTTAGCTAACTGACAAATCTCACATTGAAATGAATCCTAAGTTTGAAACAAAGATGGAAACAAATGCTTTACTTATGCAACGCTTGGATGACCTAGCCCACGGTGTAACATCATTATCTGATCTATCCTAGAAGCGGTTGTATTGCACACTATAGTCAAAGTCTGGTTATCCTCTTTGAAAACATTCTCAAAGTAGTATAATCCTTCAACCTCTCTAGCACTGCTAGTCGTCTTCCCCAAAGTCCAGTCCTTAAAAAAACGACCTCCTTGTGAGAATTTTACCACACAATCTAAATCTTTAGTAACTTTACTAAAAAATAATAAATTGCAAGATAACTTTGGGGATGGATTTTAGTGTGATCTGTGGGCTTAATTTAATGGTTCCAATTCTTGCCATTGTTGTGAAAGAACCATTTGCTACCTTCACTTTGTGAGTTCATGGACTAGGGGTATAGGACATGAAAAAGTCTCCACATCCTATCATGTGGTCCGTGGCACTAGACTCTACTATCCATGGTTCATTTTTTGTTGTTATTCCTCCAAAAACTGTCAAACTCTTACCTTGTTGCATCAAAAAAGATGTACCCGAAGATTGTGAACCCATAGTTTGAGTGGCGGTTAAGAGCTTGCACAATTGTTCCATCTGCTCTTTTGTGAATACCATGCCTGAGTTACTATCAGTTTTCTTTTCTGCTTCCACACTTTGAGTTGTTTGTAGTCCTTTAGCCTCCCGATTCCATTGTTTGTTTGGGACCCAATTTTTAGGTTTTTCATGTAGTTTCCAACAGTTCTCCTATGATGTGGTCATTGACAGTGGTCACACCATAATTGGACCTTCTTGTTCCCTCGTCCTTGAGAACCTTGGGCTGTCATGGTTGAGTTGTTACTTTTCAGGCTAGTGGTTTCATTGAGCATCACCCTTTTTTGCCATTCCTCCCTATGGACTTCAGCAAAATTTCTTCAATTGAAGGCAGCAGCCTCAACCCAAGCAACCATCCTTTGACCTCATCCAACTCCTTATTGAGTCCAGCCAGGAAGTCATAAATTCTGTCTTTGTCAATCATTTGCTGATGAAGTAATGCATCTTCTGGATCTCTCCAATTGCAGTTTTTGAACAAGTCTAGTTCCATCCATAGTTTTGTGAGATTATTAAAATATTGGGTCACATCATTCTCCCCCTGTCTTAAGCTCCAAGCCCTGTTTCTTAACTCAAACCTCTGAGACGAGTTTTCGAGGTCTGAATAAGCAAGAGTTACAACATTCCAAATCTTCTTTGCTGAAGGCAAAAATAGATAGGTTTCTCCTATCTTTTCCTCCATGGAATGGAACAGCCATGCCATTACCATGGAATTTTGGGCATCCTAGGTTGGAAACGCTGGATCATCACAACTTGGCATGGCAACAGTGCCATCCAAATATCCTAGCTTCCCTTTGCCTCTAATAACCATTTGAATGGATCTTGACCATTGAAGGAAATTTTTTCCATTCAGTTTATGTGTTGTAATCTGAACAGAAGAGTTTTCAAAAACCACAATGGGAGCAATTTTAGGAGTTGGCTGATTGGTAACCGAAGTTGCCTCAGAGCCATCATTTCTGCTTGCTTCAGCCATCGTTTCTCTCAACTTTATATTTCTTTTAATCGCTCTGATACCATAAATGTAAATACAAGGAAAGAAACAATGAAACACAGTACTGGGCTGAATTATTCTCTCATTCTGTAACAAAAAACGTATATTATACGGACTTTATAGACTAACTCTTATAGACTGACTCTGATCTGACCTAAGAATTGATTCTCCTCTAATTTTGGAGCTGAAACTAACTAACTAAAAAATAGGAAACAAACTAACTAATAGATACATATCTTAACTATGTAAATATTATCTCAGCCCATTTCCTACAATATATGTATTTTTTTTTTCCTTCTTAACTCCCAAAGGAAAAATAATATTATCTTTCCTGCTTAACTCCTAAAAGGATCCCTTCAAAAAAAAAAAAAATGCTCTTAAAAAGATTCTTCTTGATGGAAAACGTGAGTAGTTTATACATTTTCTTTTCTCTTGTTAGGTTTCTGTTCTATGAACGTAGTTTGTAACTTCTCACAAACATTTTTTCTCAATCACTAAGGGATTGAGACCTACTTTTGTTCATTTCCTTCTTCAAAAACATCCACGTTGAAAAATGTTTAGTAAGATGTGATTGTGATGACTTTTCTTACTGGCTGTAATTTTTACGATGATCTTCCTAAGGTGGTTTATAATTTTCCACTGTCATAAGCAGTAACTTATTTAGAAAAAATGTCACAGAAATTGCAATCATCAAAATTTCACCGGAAAGTGTGACGTTGTGGGTATATTTATTAGCTATTGAATGACCAAAGAACTTGGTAGTTGGTATGACAACTTTCATTGAACTAAGATCTGGCAAAAAGCTGGTAACTGCTTAATATATTATCTCCCAGAACAAGACATAGCTTAATCTATTAAAGTTCAAAGCCCATCTACAAACCAAATGAGCAGAAAGATTACTAGATCTAGGATCCAGTTAGAACACATAAACAACAAGAAGCTAAATAAGGGTCCAATCCAGAGAAGATACCCTCTCCAGAATAGCTTCAATAGCAGTTCATTTTCCAGTTAGTTATTCCCATTTACCAGATGAAGAGTTTAACCTTGAAATTGTCAACTAGGTTAAGAAGTTAGATGGGCCTACCACCCCTTACATGAATGACATTGGTAACTTCACTGTTTTCCCCTTTACATAGACCATGTTCTTCAATTTCTATCTTTCCTATACATAAACATTCTTTGCTAGGTTGTTCTAATACGAGCCATATGCAGCTTGCTACCCTCTGGAATTACAACAGAAGGAGCATGCTTAATCTAGTTCTGAGCCTTGTGCAGGTATTATGGGTTTGGCCATCACTACGTTTTTTTTATCCCGTAAATTCACGTAGCATAACTCTCATCTTTTTATTTGTTGTTACTCTTTTAGACTGTACCTTAGCCCATCTAGTGAATGGCATTTTGGCTCAGCATATATGGTTCTCAGTTTTTAAAGTATTCTCCTTGATAATATATTCAATTGCTGTTCTTAAATTTTATTCCTCCCCAGTGGAATCTAACGTGTTTACAATTTTGTTTTTATGTCTTGTATTCTTTAGACGGGAGTACATGGAAGGATCTTTTCATCCGATAGCGGAAGGCCATTGCCCGGCTTTATTACCATTGAGGGAATAAATTACACGGTATGTTACAATTGCATGTAAAATCTCATTTTTAAATAAGATAATCTGATTTTGCAATCACGCTGTGATTTATTTTTTAATCATGCTAACTTTACTTGAAACGATTATAATGCGGATGGCGTATATGTGAGATTTTTGATTAGTTTAAAAGTTTAGCTATCATTGAAAAAGGAAAGCGAACAATAGCTTTATGTCCCAACTTTTTCACTTCACGCATGGGCTTAGATGACGGGTAAACATGAATGGACATAGTGGATAAACCAACAAGGAAATGCTTTTTAATAGAAGCCTCAGACTTGCTAAAGGGCCCAAGATGCTGCAACATACTCGAGGGCCGTCAGGTCCACTACCATTTCGGCTAGTCTGTTCAAAAGGTTGAATTTTTTGTAGGGGCAAGCCAAAGTTGGGTTTTCTGTTATGGCAATATGGCCACTGTGACTCTGTTATCCGTGAAGTCATTTCATCATAAGATATCCGTTATTGCGACTAGTAGGAAAATTTTTCGAATCCTTGTCCAAGGCACTTGAATTGTACCTGATTTATTTTATTTTATTTTATTAAGTTTTAGCAAGAAATGGGTTAGAAACACGTTTGGGGTCAAGTCACTTCCCCCAAAATGTGGCGTTCTCAATGTTTTGAAAATAAGTTGTCTAAATGCTGGCTAATCTGTTTTGATTTGATTTTATTCTTATGCAATCAATGATGATTAGGTTAACAAAACGGATTTGTGTGTGTGTGTGTGTGTTTTTTCCCCCCGGAAACGCTTAACTAGACAGTTGTAAGGGTGAACAGCGGGCGGTTTGACGGTTTTTGGGCGGGTGCGGTGCGGTTTTTTGGGATGGCAGGTTGGCGATTAATCAACCCACAAACCGCCC
>CAMOHE010055126.1:20149-30872 GCA_946598075.1 Artocarpus hirsutus
CTAGTTCGATACTCAACCCAAAACCTTGATCCAAATCTTAGTTTAAGTCCCATCCTAAATCTCAACTCCAGTTTTGGTCTAAGTCTTGAATCCCAATCCTAGTTTCAGTCTCAAATCCTATCTCTGATTCTGGACTTGGATTTTGCCTCGATCTTGATCTCAAATTCCAATCTCAATCTCGACTCTAAACTTCCATATTTTCTATAAGAAAAAACCATGGCTCGTTGTTTTCTTTCCTCAAAATTCTCATATTATCCAATCACCACTTTTTCGATATGATGTTTTATATTCTATTCAAACTTTTAACTTCCAAACGCCAGTTTGGATTACAACTAAAACCACATAAGTACAAAATTTTCAATTCAAACTAAAAAGGTTCAAACACACGAAATTCGTACCCATGAACCTCATGGACCCTTAGTGAACCCTAATGGTTAGGGTTTATATATCTCTCTAATCTTTTTTCCTCTCGATCTCTCCCCCTACCTCTCCTACTGCCACCTTTGTTTTTGACGAATCTTCATTCTCTCTCTTCATTCTTCTGCAATTAATTCACCACTATCGAAAATCTAAAGAGCCTATGTTGGAGATCGCGCCAATGATGTAGAGACAATACAAATAACACAAATCGTCCCTATCATAGAGTTCTCTAACCAAATCCTTGTGCCCCACTCCTTTGCAAAGATCATCCCCATAACAAAACTTCTCCAAACATATCCTCACCACCTCTCGCCTTCTTTGTCACAGATTACTCTCAATCACAAATGCACTTCGCCCAATAAGATCTATGCCAAAGAATTCAAGCCGAATGGAGAATGGAGACAAAGCTACATTGGTCATCTCTGTAATAAAATATCATAGATGGAGTACAAATCTCCAACTAGGGTTGAGTTTCAAACTAGATGCTTTGAATGATTGTCAACACCACTTTGTGGTCTTCTTTTTTGAGAACATAAAAAATAACATTGTGTAATACTATAACGCTCCAAAATTAATTAAATGTTATTAGTATATAAAATGGTAAATTAGTGTGCCATAATAAATATTTTAAACTTAGTTTGGTTACTTTGTGAAATTTCTAAATTAATGTTATTTTTTATTATTTAAATGATTTTTAATTTCCTTAAATTATTTTCATTTGTCATTTTGAATTTTGAAACAAAACAATTTGTCAAATGTCAAATATATCATACTTTACAAAACTGTGGGCAGCACACGGTTTCTACTCAGTGAAACCGCCTATTTCTCTCTCTATTTATACTCTCCCTCTCTCCTCCCTCACACTCACCCTCTCTCTCCGTCTCTCTCTTTCTCACGTTTCTCTCACTCTCTCACTGTCTCTCTCTTTCTCCCTTTTTCTCTCAAAATTTTTGATTCAAAAATCAAGCCCAAGCTTCGGTATTCAGTAGACTGGAAGCTAGGGAACGCGTTTAGACATTACAACTATGAATCAAAGCTTAAAATTCAAGGTTAGATTTAAATTTCAAAACTTGTTCAATTTTTCAATTTTCTTTGTATTTTGAAATCTAAGTTCATTTATGCTTAGAAAACCTTTAATCTAAGTTAGAGAAACTTAAAATAACTAGAATCTAAGCTTAGCTTGAAGAAAAAGGGATTTAAATCAAGATTTTTTATTTTTCTCTATTTTTCTCCATTTTTAGAATTTTTCAAAATCTTTATGTAAATCTCATTTTAATGTGTTAAAAAGTAATCTACTATGTTTTTCTATCAACTATGATCATTATTTATTCTTGGGAATTGAGAAAACAGGTTGAAATTGAAGATTTGGGCTCGGGTAAGCCGAAACCTGTGCTTGGAAAATTCTAGAATTTTTCAGTTCAGCAGACTGGATTCATGAGTTCGGTAGGCTGGATTCATACGACCGGCAAGCCAAACCTAGAAAATTACAGCAGGCCGAACTTGATTTGCTAGTAGGCTTAACGGCACAGTTTGACAGGCCGAACCAAGGAGACCGGCAGGCCGACCGGGCATAATGAAAAATTTGTTATTTTTCACCTGTTTTTACCGTTTTGAACTCCAATTGAGATTTTAACGTTACAGTATGATTTTATAAACGCAAATGACACACTAGGACACCATGAGATAGCTTAGTGACATAGAATATCCTAAGCTAGATACTGATAGACTTAGTTTGTATATTTAAGGTTGTTCGTGGTTTTACGGAGCTAACGTATAGCGGGCCGAGACTACGGTATGGGACATCGGCACGAGTATTGAGGCAGGACTTCTACCCTTCTTCCTTGGTAACTTAGCTTTTAAACAATTTTGGCCTCAAAAAAGATTTTTATCAAAGTGTTTTCAATGATTGATTGAAAAAGGATTTTTATTGACTGTTTTCATAAATAGTAGATTGAGGTGATTTTTATAATAAACCTCGTAATGAATATAAATAAAAATACTTGGTAAATTGGTTTTAAATAATAATAGAGATACATATATGGGCATGATGCCATATCAGAGATCGAGTCGTGTAACGTGCGATTTTGGAGGCAGGTCCTGAAACCCAACTGGGCCACTTTGGTGGTGATATAATATGGTTTGCTCAGAAAAGACAAAAAGGTACTTTATGGATGAACTATTTTTAATAAGACTCGTTTAAATGAATTTATTTATTTAACTTTGTTTTCTAATTATATATTGATAAGTAAATTTGGATTTAAATTATTTATCTGTTGTTAATACATAATCCTACTGAGCCTTTCGCTTACAATTTATTTGTTTTCAAAACCTTTTCCTCTAGGTGGAGTATAGCTTAGGATCGGAGAAGAGTCCGTTGGTCGAACCTACGAACTATAGAAGAGTCAAGTAGGTTAATTGAGTTATAAGATCAAGGCATGTATTATTTTAATCTTTCTTTTTGTTTTGGATTTGGTTGTAAATGAAATATTGTCGATGCTATGTGTGTGCACAAGTTGTAGGTCTGTGGGACCCAACACATATTTACTCTTTCTTTATTGCTTTACTCATTTTGTTTTTGTCTTATTTGCTTAATTATTATAAATATCTACTTAAAAGGCTTTTAAAATTATCACGATTTTCTTAATTAATTAAATTCTTAAACTTATGTTTTAATTAAAATTCTATTTTATTAACTTATTTAACCCACCATATCACCTCCCATACTTTGGGACGTGACAGAATGGTATTAGAGCTCAAGGTTATGAACCTTAGGAATTATGCACACATAAGTACGACAATGAAATACCACTGACGGTCCAATTTTGTTTTAAAAAATGAGAGAATGACACCTAAATGTCGTTCAACAGTTGACGCTAATCTTGGAAATGATGAGGGCATGATGATGGCCATGTTTGTCGCTTTCCAACAGATAGCAGCAAAAGCAAGACCAGAGGATTCTAAGACTAGTCATCGACATGCGTACTTTAAGGAATTTCAACATGCGTCTGTTCCGACCTTCGAAGGAAATGGGGACCCGTAAGTAGCCGAATACTGGTTAGATTTGATCATGAAACACCTAGATACCCTTGGTGTATCAAATTTCAAGAAAGGCTTAAGGCTTCTATTCGACGACAAATGGTTACCTTATGACTCAGGAATTTTGGTGAGCTTGTTTCGTCAACAATATCTATGGAAAATGATTATTCGTAATACTGTAAGGATCGAGCAAGGACTTTTGGAGGACCATAGAGGAACGGCAAGAGGAGTACCAGCAGCCATCCAACTCAAGGGAAGAGTCAACAGGGTAATGTGAATAGCAGAAGCAGCAGTTCATCCAACAACAGGCGCAGCAATCTCTACAGCTTTCACTGCCACTATTGCCAGCAGCCGAGACACATTAAAAGGAACTGCCCAATTAAGAGTGCTCGCCTAGGACTTTAGGCCAAAGAAGAAGCTAGTCGTCAGCCTCAGCCTCAGACTTTACCTCAGCCTCAACAATTCCCTCAGCTTCTGTTCCATCAGTTTTCTCCTCAAAAATTGCCATACCCAGCACAGGGACATCAGCCGTAGAACTTCCAATGCAACGCCCCTCAGTATCGAACGCCAAGTACAGCTAGCGTGTACTCACATCCATCGCAGCAATATCGGCTGACTAACCTAAGACCTAGCAATGTTGGTAAAGGAAAAGGGATAGCTCTAGTGCAGGTTCACACCATGACAACATGGAGTTCGGACGCCCAAACTAGCAATGCGGTTGTGGATGATATGATTCTAGTTTCCCAGTCTTTAGCACACGTATCATTCGATACTGGTGCCACTCATTCTCTCATTTCAAGTTCTTTTGTATATGCCTTGGGATTAGAGATGAAGAATTTGACGAACCTTTAGTTATAACTTCACCCTTGGGGCAGGTGTGTGGAAACTGTGTATGTAAATCATGTAAAATAAAGATTGGGGATAAGATTCTGAAAAGTGATTTGATTGTAATCCCCATGAGTTCATATGATGTAATCTTAGGGATGAACTGGTTGTCCAAGTACAATGCAGTTGTAGACTGTCAACTTAGGAAAGTGACCCTAGTGTCCGATAGGGGAACAGCGATCATCTACCAGGGTGGTAATGATGGAATAGTGAGTAAGCGCCTCATGAAGACTTGTCTCAGAGGGTGAAAGAATCTAGCCTGCTACGTCTTTCTCATGAACCTAGAAGGAGAGCTCAGCGCCTCAAGAAAAAGTGCAGCAATGCTAGTAATTGATGAGTTTGAGGATGTCTTCTCCAACAAGTTGCTAGGATTACCACCGTATCGAGAGATTGAGTTTAACATCAAGCAACTTCCAGGAACAACATTGATTTCTGTAGCACCTTATCGGATGGCACCGACAGAGATAAAAGAATTAAGAAAGTAGCTTCACGAGCTTGTGGACAAGAGATATATCTGGAATAGCACATCGCCGTGGGGAGCACCGGTTTTATTTGCTAAAAAGCATAATGGAACTCTAAGGCTATGCATAGACTATCGGTAGTTAAATCGAGTCACTGTAAAGAACAAGTATCCTCTGCCCAAGATTGATGAATTATTTGATCAGTTGGGAGGTTCGTGGTATTTCTCAAAGATAGATTTGCATTCGGGATACCACCAGCTCAAGATCAAAGAAGAAGACATCCCAAGACAGCTTTCAAGACTCGATATGGGCACTTTGAGTTTATGGTGATGTCATTTGGATTGACAAATGCTCCGATAGCTTTCATGGATTTGATGAACAGGATTTTTAGGCCTTATCTAGATCAGTTCGTGATTGTGTTCATTGATGAAATTTTGATCTATCTAAGACTTGGGAGGAGCATGAGCAGCACCTCAGGATCGTACTTTAGACTCTGCGGGAGCATTAATTGTATGCCAAGAAAGAGAAGTACGAGTTCTAGTTGACAGAAGTTAGGTTTCTAGGACACGTCATCTCCAAGCAAGGTATCTCATTGGATCCGTCCAAGGTAGAAGCCATAGTGGCATAGGAACGACCGAGGAATGTGTAAGAAATCCGTAGCTACTTGAGACTCTTAGGGTACTATAGGAAATTTGTGAAGGATTTCTCGAAGATAGCAACGCCGTTGACAAGACTGATTAAGAAGAATGTCAGGTTTGAGTGGGATGAAGAATGTGAATTTTCCTTCCAAGAGTTAAAGAATCTGTTGATTACAGCTCCAGTTTTGATTATTTCGAATAGAGATGAGTCGTATGAAATTTACACAAATGCTTTAGGACGTGGACTTGGATGCGTGTTGATGCTACATGGACACGTGATAGCGTATGGATCAAGACAGCTACGACCTCATGAACGGAACTACCCTACTCATGACTTAGAACTCACAACGATGATTCACGTGCTAAAGATCTGGAGATGTTATCTGTACAAGGCGATGTTTCAGGTTTTCTCTGACTACAAGAGTTTGAAGTATTTGTTTACTTAGAGGGATTTAAACTTGAGGCAGAGACGGTGAATGGAATACATGGAAGACTATGATTTTGCACTATAGCACCATCCTAGGAAGGCTAACGTGGTCGCTGATGCACTTAGTAGGAAGGCTTCAAGGATTCTCACTTGTTTGGCTCTCAAAGATTAGAAAAGAGACGCAACAGTGAGTGAGTATGGGTTGCAGTACTACGAAGATTACGATCAAGTTTCGGTGTACCATATGGAGACGACCCCAACTCTTGTTCAGATGGTGAAACAGAACCAGTAGCGAGACCAGCATCTACAAGGAATCTAGACATGGATTCAAAACGGAGGGCAATTTGAAGAATGGAGGATACATGCTGATGGATCGCTGTACTTTAGGGAGTGCCTAGTAGTTTCAGCAATCGCAGAAGTGATGAAAGCCATGATGGATGAAGCCCACAAGTCTCAGTTCGCCATTCATCTGAGGAGCACAAAGATATATCGTGATCTGAACTGACAATACTGGTAAAGAGGTATGAAGAAAGATGTTTGAGTGGCCAAGTGTACGACTTGTCTTCAGGTAAAGGCCGAGCATCAGAGGCCAGTAGGTCAACTTCAGCCACTTCCTATTCCAAGATGGAAATGGGAGCACATCATGATGGATTTTCTCACTAGTTTGCCGAGGATAGAGCAAAGGCATGATTCAATTTGAGTCGTGGTCAACAGGTTAACGAAATCGATGCATTTCATTTCCTTCAAGTCAACTTGCTCGAGGAGAGTTCTTGGAGAATTGTACCTATAGAACATAGTACGATTGCACGGAGTTCCTTTGTCTATCAATCTAATAGAGACACCAAGTTTAACGCTAAGTATTAGAGAAGCTTTCATGAGGCCTTGGGTATGGATTTGAACTTCAGCACGGCATTTCATCCTCAGACCGATGGGCAATTTGAGTCGGTTATTCAGATCCTAGAAGACATGTTAAGTGCATGTACATTAGACTTCGGTGGGAGTTGGAAAAAGTACTTGTATCTAGCAGAGTTTCCATACAACAACAGCTACCAATCAAGCATTGGCATGGCACTATTTGAAGCGCTGTAGGGACAACCATGTCAGTCACCAGTGTGTTGGGCAGAACCAAAAGATAGGGTTATTCTCAGGCCAGATGAGATTCGCGACAGCAAGAAGAAAGTCACTGTGATATGGGATCGATTGAAGGCAGCTCAGAGTAGGTAGAAGAGCTACGCGGATAGAAGACGTCAACCCTTGGAATTCAAGGTAGGAGATTTTGTTCTTTTGAGGGTATCACCTCATAAAGGAATCATGCAATTTAGAGTAAGTGGTAAACTCGCGCCAAGGTATACTGGACCGTTCAAGATCACTCAACGTGTGGGTGTAGTCGCTTATTGTCTAGATCTTCCTCTCAAACTTTCTCTTGTTCATGATGTATTCCAAGCTTCGATGCATTGGAAATGTCCACCTGAGCAAAACAAGATAGTTTCATTTTATGACGTGCAGATCTGAGAAGACACAACATACGAAGAAGTGCCGATTTAAATTATCAATCGTAAAGTGATTAGTTTATGACGTCGCGATATACCGTCAATGAAGGTCGTATGGTAGCATCATGGGGTTGATGAAGCCACTTTGGAGTTAGAATCGACCATGCGAGATTTGTATCCGTATTTATTTTGTTTTTGAAATGACTTGTAAATTTCGAGGATGAAATTTTTTTTTTGGGAGAAGAGCTGTAACACCCCAAAATAAATTAAACGTTATTAGTATGTAAAATGCTAGATTAGTGTGCCATAATGAATGTTTTAAACTTAGTTTAGTTACTTTGTGAAATTTCTAAATTAATGTTATTTTTTATTATTTTAATGATTTTTAATTTCCTTAAATTATTTTTATTTGTCATTTTGAATTTTGAAACAAAACAATTTGTCAAATGTCAAGTGTACCTCATTTTACAAAACTGTGGGCGACACAAGGTTTCTACACAGTGAAACCGCCTATTTCTCTCTCTATTTGTACTCTCTCTCTCCTCACTCACGCTCACCCTCTCTCTCCTTCTCTCTTTCTCTTGTTTCTCTCACTCTCTCACTGTCTCTCTCTTTCTCCCTTTTTCTCTCAAAATTTTTGATTCAAAAATTAAGCCCAAGCTTTGGTATTCAATAGATTGGAAGCTCGGGAACGTGTTTAGACAATTACAACTACGAATCAAAGCTTAAAATTCAAGGTTAGTTTTTAAATTTCAAAACTTTTTCAATTTTTTAATTTTCTTTGTATTTTGAAATCTAAGTTTGCTTAAGCTTAGAAAACCTTTAATCTAAGTTAGAGAAACTTAAAATAACTAGAATCTAAGCTTAGTTTGAGAAAAAGGGATTTGAATCAAGATTTTCTATTTTTCTCCATTTTTAGAATTTTTCAAAATCTGTGTAAATCTCATTTTAATGTGTTAAAAAGTAATCTACTATGTTTTTCTACCAACTATGATCATTATTTATGCCTGGGAATTGAGAAAACAGGTTTAAATTGAAGATTTGGGCTCAGGGAGGTTGAAACCCGCGCCTAAAAAATTTTAAAATTTTCTAGTTTGGTAGGTCGAACTTCATGTTTGGCAAGCCGGATTCATGAGTTCGACAAGCCGGATTCACACTACCGACAGGCCGAACCTGGAAAATTTCGATAGGCCAGACTTGATTTGTTGGCAGGCCGAACCAGGGAGACTAGTGGGCTGACTAAGCATAGTGAAAAATTTGTTATTTTCACCTGTTTTCACCGTTTTGAACTCTGATTGAGATTTTAACATTACAATATGATTTTATAAACACAAATGGCACACTAGGACACCATATGATAGCTTAGTGACATAAAATATCCTAAACTAGACACTAATAGACTTAGTTTGTATATTTAAGGTTATTCGTGGTTTCGCAGAGCTAATGTATAGCGGGCTAAGACTGTAGTGTGGGACACCAATATGAGTATTGAGGTAGGACTTCTACCCTTCTTCTTTGGTAACCTAGCTTTTAAACGATTTTGGCCTCAAAAAGGATTTTTATTGAATGTTTTATAAACAGTAGATTGAGGTGATTTCATAATAAACCTCATAATGAATATAAATCAAAATACTTGGTAAATGGGTTTTAAATAATAATAGAGATATATATATATATGGGCATGATGCTATATCAGATATCAAGTCGTGTAGTGTGCGACCTTGGGGGTAGGTCCTAAAACCCAACTGGGCCACTTTAGTGGTGATATAATAATGTTTGCCCAGAAAAGACAAAAAGATACTTTTTGGACAAACTGTTTTTAATTAAGACTTGTTTAAATGAATTTATTTATTTAACTCTATTTTCTAATTATATCTTTGATAAGTAAATTTGGATTTAAATTATTTATCTATTTTTAAAACATAATTCTACTAAGTCTTTCGCTCGCAATTTATTTGTTTTCAAAACCTTTTCCCCCTAGGTGGAGTACAGCTTAGGATCAGAGAAGAGTCCGTTGATCGGACCCGCGAGCTGTAGAAGAGCCAAGTAGGTTAATTGAGTTATAAGATCAAGGCATGTATTATTTTAATCTTTCTTTTTGTTTTAGACTATGGTTGTAAATTAAATATTATCGATACTATGTGTGTGCACAAATTATAAGTCTGTAGGACCCAACACATATTCTCTCTTTCTTTATTGTTTTACTCATTTTATTTTTGTCTTATTTGCTTAATTATTATAAATATCTGCTTAAAAGGCTTTTAAAATTATCATAATTTTCTTAATTAATTAAATTCTTAAACTTATGTTTTAATTAAAGTTCTATTTTATTAACTTAATTAACCTATCACGTCACATCCCGTACTCCAGGGTGTAACAAATACACTACAATGACAATGTTATGCATCTGCAAATGTCAGTATTATTTTCAATCACTGTCATGCTATATTTTTCACCTCTACATATCATATTGGATGGACCATCTGCCCAGATGGACCATAGCAAAGCTCAGAAAACAATAACTTGTAATTTTTTTTATCTCATCAGAAGTATATCTTCACTTGATATTAGATCAAATTTAATATGCAAATGTATATCTTATCTTAGTCAACAATTGATTTTTCACCTAAAATGACTAAAGTATCCTTTTAAAAACAATAAAAAAACTAAAATTTTCAAAACTTAAAAAAAAATAAAAACACACAAAAATCATAATAATAAGAATATTCAAATCAAATGTCTCTGAACCTACAAGGAAGTATCACCAATGTGCCATTTTGCCCCATTGGCACTGCCATCATGCCCTTTGCCTCCACTTGCTCCCTCCACTCCTTGAGTTTTGATTTACAGATAATGTCAATGGAAATGCCAGTGTCAATGACTTAGGGCTGTTCAAAAACCGCCCCGCACCCGCCAACCGCCCGCGCCCGCACCCGCACATCTTGAAAAAAGTGGGTTTTTGTTAACAACCTACTGGCGGGCGGGTTGAACCCACCCACCAATATATTCGGTGGGCGGGTTTGGTTTTAAATTTTTGCGGGTGGGTTCAACCCGAACCCGCCCGCCTATATATTTAAAAAAAAAAAACTTAAACTTATCTACTTATTTATTATTTTGTGAAGTGATTAAAATTCAAATCAAGTAAGTTAGTAGTAGGGGTGAACAACGGGCGGTTTGGTGGTTTTTGGGCGGGTGCGGTGCGGTTTTTTGGGATGGCGGGTTGGCGATTAACCAACCCGCAAACCGCCCACCACATGGCTGGTGGTTTCGGTTTGGTTTTGGGTGGTCGCGGGCGGGTTGAGGCGGTTTAAACCTATGCTATTGCTTAATGTAATTTTTTGGACCTTTTTTTTTTTTTAAGTGAAG